>JAJTWR010000389.1:57500-150000 GCA_021613335.1 Whitmania pigra | reverse complement strand
CGTAATTACATCGGCGTTAAGACAAAGTTATTGATTTAATAAAAGGAGCATTATTATACTTATTTCTTAAAACAAAAGTATATGATAAAAATATAAAATATTCTGGAAATAAGAAAATATTATATTATAAAAATTAATATTTATTAACCTAATTACTCTTAATATAACAACGAGTTTGGACTTCTTAGATCATGATTTGTGAGAGTACATAACTATGGTAACATCGTAAACTGCCAATTTACCAATCGATGTTGAAACACATTTGCCAAATTCCAGAAATTCCTACAATCATTGGAGTTTGTTTGAAAATTAGAAACAAAATCACAATCACAAATTATTGTTTCTGTAGTTAATTAATGAATTATGTTTATTAACAGTAATAATAAATTAATTAATAATGAAGATAATGATGATAATTATAGAAGTAATAATAATAATAATAATAATAATAATAATAATAATAATAATAATAATAATAATAATAATAATAATAATAATAATAATAATAATAATAATAATAATAATAATAATAATAATAATAACAAACAAATCAATTTCAGCCGCTGGAGAACATGGAGTTATGGCAGGGAGGTTCCCTAATCAACCCAGGTGCTGCTTCGTGGGTGGGCTTTGAATCCAGAGGACGAAACGTTCCATTTCCATATCCGTATGCTCCTATGAAGTTAGTAATTAATAATAATAATAATAATAGTATTTTATAATATAATTTATTATTATTACAGTTTTATTACGGCTATAATTATTGCAGCCATTGTCATAGTTTTGTTTTGATTATTTTTACTTTAATATACAGATGTGATTTTGAAGTTAATATTATTATTATTATTAGCATTATTAAAATTATTATTATTGTTGTTGTTGTCGTCGTCGTCATTGTTATTAATTGTGGCGTCAATAAATCATAAAATTTTTATTAATGGACAACAACGATTCGCTTGAATTCGAAAAACTCGACAATCATGTCTTACAAGACATCAGAATAAATGAGGGGAAGGATTGTTGAGTGACTGAATTAGTAATTGATTGAATGAAGAAAAAATATGAGATTGAATGATTGAGTCAGTTAATAATTAATTGAATAAATTAATGACCGATTAATTGATCGATCGATTGATTGATTGATAGATCGATTGATTGATTGATTGATATATCGATTGATTGATTGATAGATCGATTGATTGATTGATAGATCGATTGATTGATCGGTTGGTTGGTTAAAAGAGTGGGTGAGTGAATGTGTCCTTTCGCCTTCAGTCACGTGACAAATTTATGACAAGAACGTTCGAAATCGTTATTTCGTTATCTGACGAGCGAGGCTCTTTTGATATTTGTTATTTGGCAACCATTTTATCAGTTTATGGTGTTCTCGTGAATAAGTCATTAGGTGGGCATCTGAAGCATTGATTGACTGGGTCAATGAATGAATGAATGAATGGATGGGTGGGTGGATAGGCGGATGGATGGATGGATGGATGGATGGATGGATGGATGGATGGAGAGATGGATAAAGGAGGGAGGGAAGAACGAATAAATGATTAAATGAATGAATAAATTTATGGGAGGAGGCTGGAGAAGTGTTGGAGTGATTGATTGATTGATTGAGTGAGTGAATGAACGAACGAATGAAGTAAAACTGAAAGTAAGAAAGCAAGGATTTTTTCTTTCATTTTTCCACTAACAACAACAACAACAACAACAACAACAGCGCACGAAACCCAGCTGGGTTTTGAAGCCGTCAGCGTTTAATTGGTTTGTTGATGTTTCCGTCCGATTCCAACAATCACTTTCTGACATCAATTTAAAAACCATCCTTGTAACTGACTCAAATTTGAGGCCAACATCTGAACTGAGAATTTTAATGAACTATAAACTCATGCTGAACGGGCTCTCTAATTGGTCTTTAATTCTTCAATTGACTTTAAGAAGGTTGTACAATTTAATTAATTAATTAATTATTTATTTATTTGCTAACTTATTTATTTATTCTTATTTTATATTTATTTCAAATATTTATTAATTTATACTTGTGATTATTTAATTTTTTAATGTTACGTACATCGAACAACACGCTTTAGTCGAGGAGATTAAAATATTTTTATTTAGTCAACGTAAATCGAGTTGTATGTTAAGTTGTTAATAAAAATACTAATTGCGGCAAAAACAGCAACAACTGCCAATGTTACAAAATTATAATGTAGGCGATAATAAAAATCATCTTAAAGGTAATCATCATGATGATGATAATGATTATGACGATGGTGATGACGACGACGACGACGATGATGGTGATAATAATAATCGTTATGATGATAATTAATAATTGTGAGTAATTATAAATTAATAATAACGGCGACGGGTCCGAGATAATCATTTCGTAAAAACGTTTTCATCGAGCGGTAAAATTGAATTCGAGAGCGTCCAATTAAGGAGGTGATTTGAGAGTCTTGTTTACATTTTGTGTTTTATCTGATGGCCTGTGATTGGATCGTTTTTATTTTTGAGGAGATGAAACAATTCGGCTACAATCGTTATCACGTCTTCTTTCACAGTTAGGTTAACACGAGTGCTTTCATTCATTCGTCCGATAAAATTCATTCAATCAATCAATCATTCAATCAATCAATCATTTATTTATTTATTATTATTTTTATTTATTTTTAATTATTCAATCATTCATCCGATAAAAGTCATTCGGTCATTTATTCACATTGTCCTGTAAAATACATTCAGTCATTCGTTCAATCTAACCCTTACCCTTTCATGATTTCACGACGACGATTTTGAGAATATCGGAAGTCGTGGGCGTGTCGTTGTCGTCATCAACAACAACAACAATTCTCGACAAGAATAACAACCAACTCTCAATTGCTGGCTTTCAAGAGACTAAACTAAATTCAATCGATGTATGCAAATCACCTTGTCTGACGTCAGTTGTTTCTATTTTTAGCTACGACGTGAGACGAAAGAATGCCACTAGAGAATCGACCACGACCCTGAAGGCATGGCTCTACAAGCACATCAAGAACCCCTACCCCACGAAAGGTGAAAAGGTCATGTTGGCCATCATCACCAAGATGTCGCTTACTCAGGTAACCTTCGAGTCCTTTGAAGTGATTGGAGACGGGTGGATGGATTGATAAATGGATGGGTTGATATGTGGATGAGTTGATACGTGGATGGATTGATAAATGGATGGGTTGATAAATGGATGGGTTGATAAATAGATGGGTTGATACGTGGATGGATGGATGGTTGAATGTGGCATTGGAAGCTTATTTCGTTCAACAACCATCCTTCTGGAGTAGGACATACTTGACATCAATAATAAAAATAATAATAATAATAATAATAATAATAATAAAAATAATAATAATAATAATAATAATAATAATAATAATAATAATAATAATAATAATAATAATAATAATAATACTAATAATAATAATAATAATAATAATAATAATAATAATAATAATAATGATAATAACAATAATAATAATAATAATAACAATAATAATAATAAAACGATCAGTATCAATAATTAAAATTATAATCACAACCACAACCACGATCAGTATCATAATCACAATCAACAACTCAGGTGTCCACGTGGTTCGCAAATGCCAGGCGCAGGTTGAAGAAGGAGAACAAGATGCAGTGGTCGCCAAGGCAACGGAACGAGGACGACGAAGACAAGAGCAGTCTCAGTGACGTCGACAAGTATGACGTCACGCGCGTCGATGACGTCACGACGGACAACGAAGAAGAAATTGAAGTCGACGCTGCTGGTGAATGTTGTTTTGTATTAAATTCTATTTTTAACCAAAGAGATGATGATAATGATGATGACGATGATGATGATGGTAATGACGACGACGATGATGATGATGACGATGATGATGGTAATGACGACGACGATGATGATGATGACGATGATGATGGTAATGACGACGACAGTGATGTTGCTGTTAGTGCAATTGTGGTTCCTTTATATGGCGCCATAGCATAGTCGTAATGGCGCTTCAATGTTAACCGTTCACTTTGCGCCCTTTCCGAAGTTTTGTTACAACTGGATCGACTTTTGTTTAGGCCGTCTCACTCCTCCACGATATTATACAACTAACGACTAAAAATAACCTTTACATAATTTTGTATTTTGGATATATCACTAAATATAGCAAAGCGTTTGTAACCTTTTTACACGGCTTAAATAGGACATTTTGATGAACTTACATAATTTGATGATTCGTTCAATCAATCGAAAATTTGGCACTAAGGTATATAAACACAATTTAGTTGTAATTTCCAAATTTGGCTTTGATCACTTCAATATTTTAGGAATTTTATGCTAAAATTAAGGGGCGCTTGTAACCTTTTTAAAGGTAATTGTAATAACGCTTGGAAAATGGTACCAAAACATGAAATGATTGAAATTAACCAATTTTGATTGAAACTTTATTTTTAGCAGACGATAACCTCATGCTTCCACCTGGACGTGAAGAACCTCATCCGTGTAGAGGGAGCCAACAACCATTAGTCAAGAAAGACGATCCGTTCCACTTCCCGGTCAATCAACCGGAAACGCCGTCATCGTCGTCTTCATCTTCACCACCTACTTTTCCACAGAGTAAAATTTCAGCAGACGACAAACCTAAAATCTGGTCGCTAGCCAGCATGGTCGATAGTGACTATGAGAAAAAATCGACCAATGAGAAAAAGACGCGCGTCCATCAGCCAGACTCGTCAACCAATGAGAGGCAGACAAATGCCTGGGTTGCCCCTACCTGGATGTTTCATGCCGCCATCTGTAGGCAGATGTTGAACCTCCAGTTACAACAACAACAACAACAACAACAACAACACAACAACAACAACAACAACAACAACAAACAACAACAACAACAACAACAACAACAACAACAACAACAGCAACAGCAGCAACAACATCATCATCGTCATCATCATCAGCAGCAGCAACTGGGAATTGAAAGGATGGATGACCAGTCATCATCCTCCGATTTGACCACCCAGCGCGAGGAATTTCGTGGAACTCCTTCGAGTCGTGACGTCACTGGAGAGGAATTTCAACAGCCAATCACGTCCGACGATTGACTCGCCGAGAGGAACGAGAGGGAAATCCCCGCTTCCAAGTCACGTGACGATTGTTTCTATTTTTAACTTGAAATGAAATTTCAGTCGAGAACGCGGGACTGTCTCAAATGTCAGTATTATTTGAACTTTCGATTTCTACCATTTCTGGAGCGTCGCCAAGCACTGGTTAATGATAATAATATTAATAATTAATTATAATTAATAATAATGATAACTTGTCGTAATTAATGCGTTTCAGTTCATATTTGAATCATTAAGAAATCTGCAAAATTGTCATCGGTGCGAATATGATGTTTCGAAATGCGTAATAAAAATGTTAAAATATCATAATAATAATCATATCATGAATATTATAATGTTCTGAAATGTCATTGCTCTTCAATATTTGTACATTTGAATATTTTTATGATTAAATTTAACAACAGTATTTATATCATTATGTTGTATTATGCCATGGCATTCTAGGAAATATCATCTCGCATATTATAATATTGTTTATTAAATAATATTGTTTATTACAATAATGTTAAAAATGATCATTTTTCTTCAAAATATTCTTTCATTTTATTGTATTCTCGTATTTATTGTAAGTCGTTGATTGTAAATGTTGTTGTGATTGTCTCCCACTGCGATGAATTAATTTAGTCGCGCTTGTTTGGTCATGCATATCCTTCCATGGATGGATGAACGGAGAGATGAATGGAGAGATGAATGAATGAATGAATGTAAAGATGAATCGATGGACGGAGGAAAAAGAAATGAAGACGTAGTAATATTTCCTTGGCAGAACACACTGTAATTATTGTTTTGAACTCTTCTCTGATTAAAATTTTTTCTGAAAATAATAAATTGGAAGATATTTTTGGTACTTATTTATAATTTTCCTGTTTATTTGAATTGGTTCCAAGCGTTCAATAAAGGAATTTCACAGCAGAGGCAGTCAGTTCATTTGAATCTAAGTTCGTATAATTAGCACAAGCAGCACTTCAAATTATAATCACGATTTGAAAGCAAATAATTTTAAATATTATTTATATATTTACTGATATTATCCCATCGTAATTTTAAAGCTTCACGAATACATGATGAGGATAAAGAAGACACAAATGTTGTTCTAGTCAAACGAATCATTGAGCTTAAACATATGATTATGATGATGATAAACAACAACAACAACAACAGCTTATCAGTATCGTCGACGAGAACGGTGACAAATATTTCTCGAGCGCGAACGATGCCAGATCGAATGGCGGCAACACGAGCAGACGACGAAGCGCTAAGGACCCGGTGACGTCACACGTGAGGTCTCATGACGTCATGGCGACATTCTGATCACGTGCAAGTTCTGTCAAGACCGTGCCCGCGGGACCTTGCAAGTGGCCGTGTCAAAAGTTGGTTGGCTCTTAAAGGAGGATTCCTTTAGAATGACTGGTGGATGGTGGGTGGATGAAATCTCAGGAGGGTGTATGAGTAGGACCTGAAGGTGGTCCGTTGGGTTAAGCCTTGATTTTGAACAGACATTTCTGCATTTTTACGACATTCCTCTCCTGATCTCCTCACCCAAACTCCCCGATTGATTTGTTCCGGCTACTCACCCACCCACTCACTCACCCAACACGAGAGTCGCGACGAATCCATGTCCCTTAATTTTAATTTTTATGACTGAAACTCTCGCTCCGTGCATTTCGCTGCTCGATTAATTTCACCAGTGCCATCTTACTCCTCCTCCTCCTCTTCTTCTTCGTGTGCACGTGATTGTGACGTCACAGTGTGATTCATGCCTGGGATTCCCGCTCGAAACCGAATAGCGATGATGATGATGATGATGATTTATTGATAATAATATTACTAATACTAAGTCAATTCGCTTGAAAAGATAAACCAGAACCCGACATAATCCCATTTCTAGGAGTAAAAGTGAACAAATTCTGGATGATGGAAAAAAAGTCCAAACTCGACCCTACGACCTCAGGAGGGCTGAGAGTATTTGCCCTGCTTAGCAAGCCGACTGGCGGACAAGCGACAAAACATAACATGACATGACAAAGCCAGCCAGCGGGTTCCTGAGCCTGGCAGTCCTGATTAATCCTTGGCTGTCAAGGGGACGAATGTTTGTTCCGTTTAGCGCTCTTAAGTGAAACAAATAAATTCCCTCACCAACGCATACTTCAATTCCCTTTCTCGAGTCTGCTGATTAAAAGTTGCTCACTGTGAATGGCTTTAATGAGCAACCCACCACCCCTGCCCATTCCCTTACCCCGCCACTCCCCAAATCCCGTCGTCCATTCATTCATTCGCTCGCTCATTCGCTCACTCACTCACTCACTCACTCACTCACTCACTCACTCACTCACTCACTCACTCACTCACTCACTCACTCACTCACTCACTCACTCACTCACTCACTCACTCACTCACTCACTCACTCACTCACTCACTCACTCACCACTCACTCACTCACTCACTCACTCACTCACTCACTCACTCACTCACTCACTCACTCACTCACCCACCCACTCACTCACTCCTTATTTTCTTTTCCTTGTTTTTCTTCCGTGTTTCCGTCTTTTCATGTTTTTTCTCCTTAAAGAGGTTTTCATTCTGAGAACTACATGGCTTCAATTGTTAGTCGGTTATTTATGATTTCAAGTTGAAACCACAGGATTTAGAAGTTGTTTAAAGAAGGGAATGTTGTTGCACTTTGAAGTTATTATTACATTTATTATAATTATAATTATAATTATAAACATCGACAAATTTGGAGGAGATAAAAAATAATTATTGTATAATAATTAGTTGTTACATAATTATAATTATTACACAGTGTAAATACAAAATACTTTTCACAATTTATTTACATCAAAAAGGACAGCCATTAATAATCCACTAGAGTTTTATTAAACTTATAAATAACTTAAAATAATGTATTTATTATAAACATTTGTAAACAATAACAACCAATAACAACAACAAATAATAATAATAACGTGTAACATTCAATCACCCCATCCATTGGAGCCATTCCAATTCGGCAGCAGATGACGGGAGGATAGCCTCCTCTTAGGGACGTGTGCACGTCTTGTTATGTGTGCACGTGAGTGAAAAGGAGTGAAAGGGAGTGAAAGTTGTTTTAATATCCGGAGTTGCGTACTCCCAGCAAATCTCCAGCAATCTTTCACGATAAGACACTCTCTTGATGGCGGATTCATTTCAGTCCTGGAATTTCTTCCATTCCACGTCTTCTGCAACATCTTCTTCTCCTCTGTTTTCCAATAACTTCTTCGTTGAAATGTTTTTTCATTTGTCGGTTTGGATTGAATTGCTAAATATTGATGATGATGATGATGATGATGATGATGATGATGATGATGATGATGATGATGATGATGATGATGATGATGATGATGATGATGAATGATGATGATGATGATGATGATGATGATGATGATGATGATGATGATGATGATGATGATGATGATGATGATGATGATGATGATGATGATCTGATGATGATGATGATGATGATGATGATGATGATGATGATGATGATGATTGATGATGATGATGATGATGATGATGATGATGATGATGATGATGATGATGATGATGATGATGATGATGATGATGATGATGATGATGGCTGATGATGATGATGATGATGATGATGATGATGATGATGATGCTGAGTGATGATGATGATGATGATGATGATGTGATGATGATGCTGAGATGATGATGATGATGATGATGATGATGATGATGCTGCTGATGATGATGATGATGATGATGATGATGATGATGATGATGATGATGCTGCTGATGCGGCTGCTGCTGATGGCTGCTGCTGATGCTGATGCTGACTGATGATGCTGATGATGGCTGATGATGCTGATGCTGATGCTGATGATGATGCTGATGATGATGATGATGCTGATGCTGATTGCTGATGCTGATGATGATGCTGATGATGCTGCGATGATGATGATGATGCTGATGATGATGCTGCTGTGATGATGCTGATGCTGATGATGATGATGATGATGCTGATGATGATGCTCTGATGATGATGATGATGATGATGATGATGCTGATAACCCCATAATAATAGTTAATTTTCCTGTGTGGCATCAGAAACACCAAACGAATGAATAAAGTTATCAATTTATCAGGCCTGTACATGAGTTATTGTATCACATTGTTAATATTATTTAAGATTTAGTTGCGATTAACTCTTAGTTCATTTGTTGTTTTCATATTTAAATTTTGTTTTTAAGATTCGTAAGAATTCATAAGAATTGATTAAAACTACTGCAATTTCCTTATTAAATGAATAAACATTTAAAATAAGACCTATTTATCAGTAACAGTTGAACAAGTTGAAGCTTAAAACAATCAAATGATTGAATGAATGCATAATTGATTGCTCGAGTATTTGAGTATTGAATAACCATATTTGATCAACCGAGTTTCATCATCAGGATGACAATGATTATGATAAAAGATGATGGTGATGATTGGTCAAGGTGGAGTATAAAGACGACAGCAATATCAAATTTACTTTGCAATCTATTGCTCAACTAAATTAGCAGCGAGGATACTTTATTGTTGGTTTACGCGATACAGGATTTAATAGCGTTTGTCAGATTGCGCAATTGGCCGATGTAAACAGCGATGCTGTAAATAGACGGCAAAGATTAAATTTAAGCCTCTTAACTCTCGCTTTCGTTGTCATGGCAATGTAAACAACTATTATTTGACTGCAATCAATCATCGATATCGATGGACTTCAAGTTTTTGACACTCAAATTCAAATTGGGCAAACAGATCACCTCCCTTTCCTGCATAAATTTGAATTCATTAATCCTAATTAAAAAAACAACAAATTAGTCATTAAAACATGGAGTCCATTAATGTGCGGTTGCAAGTGATTGACCGTCACACAAACGTTCATTAACATATGTTAATTCGGTTCAATCAACAAGCGAAGTTCTCAGGAAGGGTCATGACCTTTGCCCCTTGTCTTGCCCTTCGGATGGAGGGGACAGTCCAAATTGAACCATAAATCGCTTGTCTTTCAATCTCCTGCGTTGAGAGGTCTTCATAAATGACCTTGTGTGACACTTTTCATCGAGGTCAAGGTTAGCGCTGTTTATCTTGGGGGTCATTCTCAAGGCAAGCGGGTTCAAACGAGAGGCAACTGTTGTTATTTATGTTGGGAGTTTATTAATTTATTTATAAAATTTCATATTAATAATTATTTTTAATCAATTATTTTTTGTATAAATGTTTATTGAATTACATAATTAATGTCAACGATTCACAATCGTACATTTTTTAATTTTAAACATTATTTTGCTAAAAGTCTTAAGATATAATTAAACATATAAGCTACTATTTTCTACAACAAAATTAATAAATATACAGATTGTAATACTTATAATAATTACGTAATAATGGACATTAATAATAATAATAATAACTACGCAACTTTAATGTTTAATTGTTTAATTTTGTTTTAATAAAACAAGAGACGCCCAATAAAGTCTCCATAATTCGATGAACTTTTCCGAATCATCCATCTTGAACCTCGTGTGCGGGGCAACACTTTCCAACACGTGTCCAGTCTGTCACAAAAGGTCAAAGAGAGTTCACAGGTCATTAGGAGAAGGTGAGTGTGTGTGAGAATATTTCATCGAAGCTCTACTGGAGTTTGCATTCTTGGTAGTCCATTGAGTTTGCAGATGAAAAATATTAATAACAATAATAATGATGTAGCAATGTTAATGTTGTTATTATTTTAATAATAATTTATTAACACAGTTTAATTATTGTAGTTATAACTTTCCATTTTGCTGATGTTTGGCTACATAGAAGACTGGTTGTATGATGATGGTGATGGTGTATTTGTGAGCGTAGTAAGATTTTTCTAAGAACAAAAAATTAAATTAAAAAAAAAATAAGCATTAATCATTTAATAATTAAGCATTATTATTTAGAATGTTGTGCCAATCAATCGTTGTGATTTGTTGTGTGTTAAATTTATAATAATAATTCATATGCTGTCAATTGTTATGAAAATCTGATGTTATGAATTGTTGCTTAATTCAGTAATTGTGAATTCCAATATTATGTGTGAATGCAATATTATGTGTGGATGTGTGAATGTACTTCAAGCACTCTCAACTGCCCCACTTCCGCTAGAACAGAGTTGAGCGATAAATGGGGTGTGAGTGAATTGTGAATGAATTCAGTAACACGTTCGCGTGTATGAGGAGTAAATAAATATGGTCGAATATGAGTTTCAAGTCGCATGCTTTGAGATGGCGGGAAAAACTCGTTTCCGGTTTTTCTAATTGTTCCTTGATGATGATGATGATGATGATGATGATGATGAGATGATGATGATGATGATGATGATGATGATGATGATGATGATGATGATGATGATGATGATGATGATGATGATGATGATGATGATGATGATGATGATGATGATGATGATGATGATGATGATGATGATGATGATGATGATGACGACGACGACGACGACGACGACGACGACGACGACGACGACGCGACGACGACGACGACGGCGACGATGATGACGACGACGACGATGATGACGACGACGACGTCTACGACGACGACGACGATGACGATGACGATGACGATGACGATGACGATGACGATGACGATGACGATGACGATGACGATGTCGATGACGATGACGATGACGATGACGATGACGATGATGATGATGATGATGATGATGATGATGATGATGATGATGATGATGATGACGATGACGACGACGACGATGTACTGATGATGTACTTATTCTATTTTAGACATCGTTATTATAATCGATTATTTTCTCTAATATAATTATCAATATAATTATTGTATATAATTATTAATATAATATCATTAGTAACTATTAACGAAAAATTTATTTATTAGTAATTCTTGTCATTCCATAATTTTTAATGTTAGACCTCACATAATTACACAACTGTTTTACTTTAGGCGAGTTTCGTTGAACGATTAAAAACAGATTTGTCACCCTTCGCATCCACATCATCGCCATCTTCTTACTCATCATCATCATCATCGCCATCATCGTCGTCGTCGTCGTCATCATATCAACTAATTTCACATCGCCAGATGATCACGTGTACAGATAAAAAAAAAAACTCATCAAAGAAAGAGGACATCACAAGTCGACCGCTCCAACATGAGAAAATTCGATAATATCGGGCGCGCATGCGTGTACAGGTCACGTGAGAGTCAGGGATGGGCGAGAAAAATTCGATATCGATTTGTTTTGATGGAGTCTGCGCGACCGGAAACCTGATCACACTTGTCTCAACTGATATAGCGCGTTATTTGTTATCCTGGCATCCACCGGCTGAACGGGCCAATCATTCCGTCCGCAGAGATGTTTTCTTCATTATCGTCCTCCTTAATATCATTATTATCTCTAGTCATCGTAATAATAATAATAATAATAATAATATAATAATAATAATAATAATAATAATAATAATAAGAATAATAATAATAATAATAATAATAATAATAATAATAATAATAATAATAATAATAATAATAATAATAATAATAATAATAATAATAATAATAATAATAATAATAATAATAATAAATAATAATAATAATAATAATAATAATAATAATAATAATAATAATATAATAATAATAATAATAATAATAATACTAATAATAATAATAATAATAATAATAATAATAATCAACATCAACATCAACATCATCATCATCATCGTCATCATAACCGGTAATTACGGAATGTCACGAGCGGCCATATTAGGCGTTCACCATCAACATCGTCGTCGTCGTCATCATCGTCATCATTATCAAAACTCACGACTGTTTGTTATAAGACGCGGATATATGGAAGGGAAGGAGCTGATTAGATGTCAATGTTGATCAGAAAGCCTCCGTCTCTGAGGAGTAATGGAGCTTGTCTCTGCCGATAAACAACTCCTAAGATTCGTCTCTTGTAGGACGCCAAACATCATACTGCTCCCCCTAAATGGCCATCGACACGACAACAATTGGACCACCCCACCCTCTCCCACCGTCCTCGGGGATGAGGAATAATTATTTTGTTTTTAAAAAGTTTTTTGTGAAATGTAAATGTTGTTTACTGTAAAAGCATTTAACAGATGTTTCATTGATAAAATTATAAGTTTATTTTATTTTGCGGTTTGTGTTTGTTATTGCCTAAGACGACCATAAGTCGTAATAGTCTTTGTTTTGTTAATTAATTAATTTTTCAAGTAAAGATGATACTAATAAATTTGTTTTAATCCCTCCCTCATTAAAAAAAAACATTAAAACATTCTGAATCACTTTAGAAAGCTTTAAGAATGGTTGCTCTAGGAACGACAAGGCGCTAAATAATTTTTAGCTTTCAATTTGCTGGCGTCAGAAAGATCAAATCAGCCAAGCATGGACGATAGTGTGAGTCTGACCATGAAGTGTGACCCCACTTCTCGACCATGTGAAACGATATGGCAGTCAATATCTTGGGAATGAAAAGTTCCGTTTTCTCGCTCCATGATTGATGGCCGAGGAAAACATCAGAAACATGAAAAATGGTTCGACCAGATTCTGCTTTTAATGAATTTCCTTCTTGAGAAAAATAAAATCTGTCAAAATTCCAGGCGCTACGTCCGTCTGACAGCTGAGCGCCATTCGGGGGCGTTTATGGCGCCGGTTTAGTCGAGCGTGAAAACGTAAAACGCTCCGACAAATAACGATCCAAAGAAGCGGCTGATTTAACACGTTGATAGTGGCTAACTCTACTCGACCGTGAAATATACACTATCAAGGAGTTCCGGGTTATCGGAACTCTCTCCGGTTCCCGTAGATTATCGAACAGTTGTTTCGAGATAAGAGCTTTCTGAATAAGACGATGACTAATTTAGAAAATAAAAAAAATCGAGATATAATTTAACTTAAATAAAAAGTTTCAGACGGCCATCGATGGGAATAACTAGTCGAAACAACGGCCATACGTTCAGAGATAGATAGCGATACAAGGAGAGAGAGAAAGGCTGCTGATGTGCAGTTAATCTGGAATCCCGATGGTGACACCTTTCCCTTGGATTGGAAAGACATTTGTTCTTCAAGTGAAACAAGTCGATCCGGGCAAGTTCGTGATCTCCCCGAGTCGAGTTTGGTTCTCATTAAGAGGAGAAGTTAGTTTTTAAAAGCTCACATTTCAGCATGTCTTCTCATCATTTCAACTCGTCTCCAATCCTTGCTGTCGTTACGTCAGTATCGTGATACTACGAAAGCTCGCTGATTGAGGATAATTACTGTTGTCGTCGTTGCTAACATTTTTTTATCGCTGCACTTTTATTTCTTAATTGGCAGTTTTTTTTCTTTTTAAACGTCGATAGATCAAGAAAAAGAAAGAATTAGAGTTCTTGGCCGTTGAGCTCATTCAGTAAGAGTAGCATGTCCTTAATCTCAAGGGCTGTAAAATGGTCGATTTTTGAATTCCCGCGGAAAATTTCTGACCGACTGCACTGGATCAAGGGAATGCGTTTATTTTCTTCTGCAGAACAGCAACATTAATCTCGAGTTTAATTACAAAATCGCTCCTCGCAAACTATGCACTAAAACTTAAATAACAAATGCTCTGACGGAACCATTGCTAGTCTGTCGCAACGTTTCGAGGGAACTGATTTAATTTAATAATTGAATCAATTACTTATCCATCAAGTGGCGATGGAACAGAGTCATAAAAAGTTATCCGTCAGAAAGTGCGAATCAATTGATGAAGAATTTTCGCCATTTAAACTCAACAGAATCTCGATTGCCAATTTTCCCGCCGACTGACTGAAAACAATCAAACGACAAGCATCCATTTCTCCAATGTCTCCGGGGAGTTTGTATCAGTCAGGAAAAAACGTTTAATTAAGTGTTCAGGCCATCAGTGTCAAGCCACAGGGGTCCTTGGGGACGTGTCGCTAAGGTCATACTTTGGCGTTCCAACTGCAGATAGCCAACTCAACAGTTACGTGCCGACGTGCGATGCCAATTCTGAGGAGAGAAGAAAAAGCAGACGATAATGACCTAGGCGGTAATCCAGAGCGCTCGAAAATTGGCGATTAGTGAGATAAATTTCAATCGCTAGATGGCAGGTCGAGTAGCAAACATGGCGGCGAAAACACGCGAGTAAAGATGGCGTCAAATTCCCGGGGCGATTACAACTCGTTAACAGACGACTCACGACTAATTGAAAGTGATCGAATCGCGTGAAACACGTAGCTCCACATCTGGAAATTCATCCGAAGACCACCCGATGCTTAATTAGGCCCTCCTGGCCTTCCCCCGTAACAGGCGCCACCAACTTCAGATAAGTTTGACTACTTGCAGTTATTGAAATTATCTAGTGAATATAAATATGATAAAATAATCAGCAAAACATATCGTCTTAAAAGTATCAAATTCACGGCAAAAGATCGCCACATGCTGCGTGTTCGCCCACAGAAGTACTAGAACTGAATTTCTTGAAGACGCAAACAGTCTCCTTGCTACCGAGACATCCCCCGAACTGGAAAACAGGAGTTGGTATTTGATCAACCAGGGTGAAAACTGGAAAGTAAAATGTGGAAAATATTAAAATAATTAACAATTTTAATTAACCAATTTTGTCTGACATTAATAAATCATCAGTAATGATTTGAATAATCTGTATCTGATCAGAAGAGTAGAGACTCATTTTCAGTGTCTGACAATGAGGATATTAATGAATTAAATTCTCTGGTTAAATATCAACCTGGAGAGAAGTGATCCAGAAGTTCTTCTTTCGTCCAGTTGCACGAAGTGATGATGAACAAGCCATCGTCCTCCTTGCAAATTTTTGCCACACTTTTCATGTACAAGACTCTTTGTTTTGCCCTTTCGACAGGGTTAAGGCAGATGGCGTCGTAGGTTCCTTTGTCAAGGCATATGTCATATTTCTTGTCCAGGCAGGAAGTGCCAGTTTTTTCAGAGTCACATTTTTCCACTGCTTCCAAGAAGTCACACACCTTAGATTGTAAAATATTATTAAGAGCACTAACCAACTATCTCAGTTATAATTAATAATGGTAATAACACCTTACTTCAAATACTATATTTTTGTTGATATCTTTAGCAATGCAAGTGGCTAATTCGATGGCTGATGTTGCATAATCAATTCCACATAAATTATTGTAACCTTCTGCAGCCTGCAAAAAAATGACAAAATATGAAAATAAATTTACAAAGACAACATTATCATAAAAACAGGAAAACATAAAATATTATGACTACAAAATGTTTTAGCATTTTACAAGAATTTCAAAAGTTCAAAAGCATGCATTCACCAAAGCAATCAGAGTAGCTCCATTTCCACATCCTATGTCGATTATTGAAGCATCTTTCTTTATTTCCTTGTTATTCATCCACTTAAGAATGCGATCAACACTTTCTTTTCCAAACCTGAAAAAATATGTATTTCTAAATAAGTAATATTACTTCAAATCAAATACTCCAAGCCAACTCTAACCAGATGTCTCCTATATCATAATTTTCTTGATAGACATGAAAATCTCTTTGGAAATTGTCTTCCCAGCTGTAACAAAAAGCGATGCCTCAAATCTGAACACAGATATGAACATTTTAAAATTGTCTCACAATTCCTTCGTTCCGAGAACTGATGCTTCAAAATCTTCTTCTTCGTTTTCGGAGTCAAAATTTTTCTTTTCAACTGTATCTTCAGCCATATTCTATCTTTGACGTAAGACCATGCGTTTCAAAATCAAAACCAGTATCAAAACAATTTTAATCGAATTTACTTTTAAACTTTTAATTTCGATAACTATTTTTTGTTTGAGTTGACTATACAATTTTTGCAACTAAAAATGTTTACAAAAAACTTTGAAGTTAAAAAAAAAATTTCTAATAAAATATTGTTAGGTCGGCTATTTGTGACAATAACGACTTCACTAAAGCTAGTTATATGCTGACATCCTCTTCCAAATCAAGTATTTATAACGCTGTTAATCTGATTAAGCATTAAAACTTAATTTCTTGAACAACATAACTATTATAATTACCATATTATTGTTATTATTATGCATTAGTTGTAAGCCAACATGACAGATCTTTCGTTCGGGATTAATTTTGCTACCATTCCCTAAACAGTACATTAGTCGCATATTTTTCAATATCATTAGAGGAGTTGACGACCTCCTTTTGGGCGCCTGCGCATATCAAACACCTAAAAACATACAAATACTTTATTATAGTTTGCTTCCATTGTTTTTATTCATTCAAAAGCAAGGTCTTCCATAAACAAGTAAAATTCCATTCTTTCTACCAATACAATTCCTTCAGAGCTTAATTCAAAATTTATATTAATCTTAAGCTAAAAGTCAACAAGCTATACAATAAAAATCATTTATCAAAATTACAAGCAAGGAAATGATAATATCCATTGCGACAGAACATAACCTTCTAAGCCTATTCAAGCAAAGGGAATCTCTCAGATCAGAGAAAATATAGTTTTGCGCTTGATCTTGCTGACTTCACCGAGGCACTGCTCGATGTTGTCCCGAACCTCGTTCCTATCCAGGTCGCTCCTCAGGCTAAGGAGGTTGACGAGGTTGTCGGCTTTGACGTCGGGGTACTTCTTGACGAAGCCGGAAAGTTCGAGCATAATCAGAGACTTGTCTTTCATCTTGAGAAGTTCTACCATGTCTAGAATGCTATCTAGAGGAGACACGTCGTCAAAGTCATCTTCTCGTTCTTTAGTGGAATCTTCTTTCTTTAACTTGCTGAACAAAGCATTCAACTGGTTCACTTCTTTCACAACTTTTTCAGCAGCAGCCAATCTTTCATCAAAGTTCTTAAGAAGAAGTTTTCTGGCTAGGATGGCCTTACAGAACTCTTTGGCAATTCTTAGTCTGATCTGTTTGAATAATTCATTATAGAAGAGACTCTTGGCATGGACAAAATCCTGAAAATAGTCACTTATTGTCATGCAGATACTGTCAATAAGAGTCTTGTCAACCATCCATTTTCTAGTGAAAAAGTCTTGAATGTGGGGATCCAAGTCCGAAAATACCTCCTCAATAAGACAAGTGCAGAGAAGTTCTGTCAGGGTTCTGAGGGAATCAAGGAGAGGTTTGATTCTCGAGGGATCTGATTCGGGCATGTGAATTCTACACAATTGGTTAACAAAATCAATAAAAGTCTGGCAGTTGTTGGCATTTCCAATGATAAAATCGAGGTAATAAGGGGGATTCTGTCGATCAGCCAAATGGATGTCGCGGAATGATTTCAACTCTGCCTTGTACGACTGAATGAACTCTTTGATTTCTTCCAAGCACATGAAAACTACCTTCAGTTCTAGCCCGATCGTTTTTGCCACAATGATGTTCTGTCCAACCATCTCAATAACCGGAAATGGGAGGGCCGTACTGAAGAATTCTTTGTCGTCCATGATGGGTCTGCGATCTTTCATCCAGTCCTCGACATCAGACTTGAGAGATTTCCTCATCCAATCTTTGATGTTATCCCTCAACTTAACAACATATTGCTCCTGCAACTGGGAAATATTCTCCTCATTCAGCAGGGGTTCGTATTTGCTGAGGTCTATGTTCAAGTCAGGGTTACCCATAAGTTCCTTTGTGGGGTAATCGCTGACCCAGTTGAGGAGAGATATGATCTCATTTCCTTCTAGGCCCTGTTCAACAATGTCATCTAGATGGGCCTTGATTGCATTGTGATACATCTCGATGTATCTCTCAACAATGTTGTAATGTGGGGGGAAGCACAACTCAAACAATGTCTTAACTACCCTCAGGTCCTCTAGGACAATCTGACGAGTGACTTCCAAGTGTCGCACCAACCACATTTTGTTCGTGCTCCTGTCCTCCATCTGGTTGCCTTCTATTCTCGAGAGAATGGTTTTGTTCATGGTCTCAAAAGCTTTTTTCCTCCATTGCTTCTGTCTTCCTTTGAGCTGCATCTGGTCGTATCGCTTCCCCATCAGTTCATCCATTTTTTCTTCCCTCTCGATGATTCTGATAACAGTGACTATGATTGTCGGCTCGACACGGACAGAGATGATAGTCCTTTGGAGAATAAGCCAAAGCTGTTTGGCTAGCGCCTCTACTAGATCGTTAAGTCCCGAAAAATACTGTTCCACCAAGTGCCTTTCGGAAGCATTTTGTGACTGCTTATGCAGCTCGTAGAGAATATCGTCACGGGACCTTTCCAAGTCGCTTATGTTTTTATGGGCTTGCAGCAACTTTCCTTCGTTTATGAGCTCCTTGCATTTGTTGATGGTTTCAGGAACAGTGAAGATGTGAAGCACATTGTCACAGGCAGCAGATAACTGGCTGTGACGAGAATTCTCCTCTCTGATATTCTTCAGTTTAATGCCCAATCCAATTATGGAATTATAAGTGACCTTGATGTCTTTCATATCGTTTTCAATTTCTCTAACGTCTTTCAACGCGGAACTGAGTTGATTCAAGCCCGTTTTGACTCCATCGAGCTGAGACTGAATGGCAGTTTTTAACATCGCTTCTACGGAACCCTTTTGGCGTGCAACGGCTTTACGTAATTGTTCGGTTTTCTCGAGTTGATCTGGTCTCTGAAAGTGATTGGCCACGATCATTTTGGCGTGTTCTTTTGCCTGCATCTCCAGGTTGGCAAGTTCCATAGATGAATTAATCCCCTTGGTGTTAGTGGTTGTTGATGACATGACAAATTTTGAGTTGTAAATTGCTTTTAAAACTTGGCAATAAAGGTTAAAACGAAAGTTATATACATTCACTCAAATAAACATCGGTAAGCATTATTTGTAAACAAACCGAACAATTTAGATAATCATGTCTTTGTACTTAAAAGTTGTGTAAAACAACATTTTATTTTACATTTAAAGCTTTTGTTATTACTATATATTCTTTCTATCAAACAATTTATTTTGAATCATAATTTTTCCAAAAGATCCCCAAGGTACCGAAGCATTAGATGGGTATTTCAACCGATGATTTTTTGATCAACTCTTTCTATTGCACATTTTTAAGTTGTTGAATTATAAATAATTTATAGTTTAAAATGTAGCAAATAAAATAGTTAATAGGATTTGATTGAATAAAGCAGCCATAATTCAGCACATTATGAAGCATAATTATTATTTAAGCTAGTAATCATTAGATGAACTATTAAAAAAACAGATTAATTGTAACATTCCAGTTTTTAACTTAAAATTATTAAATTGCGATGAACATGCGTTTTATATATGGAAGTAGGTCAGTCTTTAATGCAATAAATAGTCATGACATTTGTAACAATTACATTTTGTATGACCTTGATTTATTTTCAAAAATAACCTTGGAGGTTAAATAAAAATATTAGAAGATAAATATAGAGGAGAATATAGGTTTATTTATGTTCCACCAAAACCAGAAAAAAAGGTGACGAACTGCACAAACCAGTTTTTATAATTTAAGACTAATAATAATGCGATTAACTGCTCTTTGAAGTGTTATATGGAATGCTAATGGATTTATTTGGCATTAACGGGATGAGCAGATTTGATTTCAAAGTTCTGCAATCTTTGGCTCCTTGGCACGATGCAGATAAAAGTAAACAGTCTGCATAGAGGCATCTATGTTAGGATGTGAAGACGCTTGGATAAATGAATAAACAGAGTGATTGCACACATGCGAGGCTGGTTTTCAGTTTCAAGGTTTTATTTCCCCTCCACAATTTACATTTCCAAGTATTTCATTCCATCCCCCGTTGGGTACATCATCTCTATCCTCATCACCTCAAAAAAAAAAAATGAGTTTAACATCATTCTTAACTTCATCAGTTGCATGATCTTTCACAATTGGCATGATGTTTCCAACTTCTCTAACTTCAGCATCAAACAACCGTGTTTAAAAATATGGTATTATTCAACGCGAATATTAATCGATGTCAGCAATAGCAGATTAGCGATATACGGAATTCGTTTGTGTAGATGATAACATATAATATTAAATAATTATTCTTTGGGTGGCCCTGAATTTTGATAACTTTCTCAAACAGTTAGTTAGGTCGTAGGCCCGTTTAAGTACAAAGTGAGAAGAATCTCTTTGTTTGTTGGAATCCTTTGTCTCCTCCACTTCCTCTCCTGCTGGAAAACATGAAGTCAGAGCTGGTAATGTTTAGGAATGAAACTCTCTTTCTCCTTGATACTGATGTTTCTTGTTTTGTTTTGTAGACTCGGAAGTAAGTTGGATTTTTTATTTATTCATCCATTTTTTCATTTTTTTTTCTCTTTTTTCCCTAAGAGAAACGAGGAATTCTTAGGAGAAGAATTTGAAAAGGAATTCGTGTTAAAGTGGCTCTCGACCTAAATATCGCCTCCACTGTAAAAAAAAATCTGGGAAGCTGAGAAAAGCATTTGAACGTGCACATGTACCACTCGAATTCATTGTCAAGGTCCTCATGAAATCCAACGCAAGTCTACAACAAGTTCAAGGTCGTCAATTTGAATGCTTTGAACGTTAAACAAATAAACCGTATTATCTGATTGGGGTTTTACAAATATTAATCACTGGGGCAATGCATTTTGGCTGAAGACTTGTAAAATAAATTCAAATTCTCTGTTGTCTGATCATTTTCTTAAAAAGCGGCATCGAAAATTACTTCAGAAAATTAAAAAAAACTGGAACAGCTTCCATAGAATCAGAATTGGCTCATTCGAAGCACAAGGAGAAACTGAAAGAAGATGAATTTCGATTGCTTGAGTTACTTGGTTGAGAAATCTGTTGTACACAGTAAGAATATTAACCTTGAGAAACAAATCTTTTGTAAACAACATTTCTAATAAATAACGTCTTGTAAGTGAATATGAATATTACACTCCCAAATAATTCATGACCCATGACGACACAAATATTTTCTTAGAAAAAATCTCTCCAAAAAGATATTTTTAAGTAGTCGCTGTTACTGTGGACTCGGCATCGTTATCCTGAGGAGGGGTGATTTATGTAGCGCATAACGCCCTCCGAAGAAGAAATCTTCTTTCGTTTCATCTTCCGACAGTCGATAATTTGCCGCCAGCTCTAAAAAATTGTCGATCATCGTCTGCAAAAAAGAAACTTCTCTCATCGTCATGGTTGCGAATAGAAAGCGCCCCGCCATTTCCGGAATAGCTGAACATTTTTAAAACATCATATTCTGTCTTTTACACCTCTTGGAAAATTCTCTTCTTAAAAACTAGTTTTAAAAAATAATGTTCCATGTGTAGAGAATCATGGAGACAGTTATGAAGTTTAAAACATCATTTTTAGTGCACATTTATTTCAACTGAGGCATTCGCCGCCGAGTAGATTTTGACTTTCTGCTCCTCTTAGAAGTTCCAGGCACTCCATTTCGAGAGGTCACGAGGTCAAATAGCGGGTCGAGTGTCACGTGACTTCAAACATCCACTCCACTTTTTGACTGCTGTTCAGAGGAGTTTCTCACGAAATATTTATGATGATAATGATGACAACTACGATTACAATGACGATGTCTGAGTATTATTATTATTATTATAATGATGATGATCATGATGCGATTATAATTCATTTATGTAGCGCCAGAAGCACGGCACATAGGACACATTACTAAAACAGCCCTCGCTACAGCATAGTTTGATGCAATCGTATCAGCTAACTTGTTGATGATGATGATGTTTGACCAAGGTTAAAGGTCACATTCATTCCAAGTGAAATGTTCTCCGGAGAACAGCATCATCGAGGAATGCGAA
Source organism: Whitmania pigra (assembly GCA_021613335.1). NCBI lineage: Eukaryota > Metazoa > Annelida > Clitellata > Hirudinida > Haemopidae > Whitmania > Whitmania pigra. The sequence goes on along the minus strand of JAJTWR010000389.1, from coordinate 127,031 downwards.
GATTTACTGACAACAGAGTTCAATCCTCGATGAACAAATGATTTTTTTATTTTTCATTTCCGAGAAAAATAAGAAGCAAAAATAGATTTTGTTTGAAAACTGGAATCACAATAGCAGCGTAAACAATTATAGTTTGTGTATTCGGTTCGACAAGTGCAGGCGTTATATAATTTTTCTTATTATTATTATTAAAAATATTTTTGAATATTTGTGAATGTAATTGTGATTGTATAAAAAGAATAGGATTTACAATTCATAATTTATAATATATTTAAAATTATATTTTATTATTATTGGTAATATAATTATTATTAGAATGTATTTGAATAAAATTTAATTAATCAATAATAAAACATGATTGTGATCGTTTATGAAGTTAATCAAAATAAATTTTATTTTGAGCATTAATAATCTCTTTATCTTTCATTGTTAACTTCACGAATAGCTTGAGTTTTTGCGGTTTAAGAGAACTTTAAAGCCAGTTATTCTCAAAATAAATAAATATCTAAAATAATAAAGTCATTAGCATAATTAACATAATATAATCACTGTAACATACTTGTAATTAAAATAAATATAATTACAGCAAAGTTAATCAACACAATGGCGTTTAATTCATTTACAAGATCATTCGGTGCACCCAATTCACAGCACCCAATGTTTCCGTTCATTCACTTCCATTTCCACACTAGTGCAAACACGTCCTACCACCTGGTGACCTTTTCAGGAACACCTGGAATTTATTTCCTCCACAAAAACCCTGGATCTCACGTGCATTTATTGGAGCAATGCTTGCTGCAGTCTCTGGCAAACATGCTAGGAACAGTTTTAACGGTTGAACGAAATAAAGAAATGGAGGGATGAATAGAAGAATAGATGAATAAATGGATAAGTGTAAGGATGGATGAATGAATAGAGGGATAGATGACTGAATGGCAGAATGGGTGAACGAATAAAAAAATGGAGGGACATGAAAAGAAAGATGTATGGATGGAAAAAGGATAGATGGATGAATCTGACGTTGAAAGGGTGGATGGAACAGAATGAACAAAAGATAAACGAGGGGCAAGTCAATCTGATGAAAGCACTTGAAAGCTCAGATGAAGAGATAAAAATCAATGCACCAGCGTCAGACATTTCTTGGAAAACGTTTTTCCAGCAGGGATATCACGTTACGTGACCGCTTCATTTATCTCCGTGTAAAGACGGGCCCCAAAGTGGAAGCCACAGTGCTGACACGCACTTCCCCCCACATGAGGTCATCTAGGGTCAAGGACGCGTCGGAATATGTACGTGACCACTTGGATATCCAATGACATGAGATGGATTTTCTGTCTTTCCGGAGTGTTCAGATTTATTTTATTTTCCAGGAAGAATACCCTTCCAAGAGTTCCTTCATCAATTCCGTTTGGCAATGACACGATTTAATATTTGACTATAATCTCGTAATAATAGGCTGGATGTAGCCTGCTCGCCATCGACATCATCATAAAAAAATGTGAGCTCGATTATCATCATCTTTATCATTTGCGTTTTCGTCCTTAGTCTTCTCAGCATCACTACAAAACACATTCTTCACAACGAATCACACATTCACGATCATAATCATAATCATAATCATTATCATCGAAACCAAGATGAGTAAAAGTATCAGACTCAAACCTCATGCTGCAAACCATGATGACATGAGTCACCTAGAAATGTAGTCGGAAAATTCCAAGTGATGGAAAAGGTCCTTCGATTCCAAATGAAGTTGTAAAATGCATTAAATGAAATCACATAGATGGAATTTATTTTTGTTGTCCGTCTGTTCTATGCATAAATCAAAGAGATAAAGTGACATTAGAAGTTGTAAATGTTTATTTGCTTTCATTCATCGACTCCTTTTCAACACTCCGTCCATTATCCGGGAGTACCAGACTGTTTTGGAAGAGTTGTATTAGTAACTGTTATAAATAAAAATTACATAAACATTTCAGAAATTACTTATTATTTTATATTTCTATCCATTTAATAAATTAATATAAAGAATTAGTTAATTTTAATTTTTGACCAGGGAGATGCGCGAACGCAGATCCCCATACGAAAAAATTACGCGCCCGATTTACCCCTCCTTGGGGTAATCGCAGGGTTCATCTAACCCTCAGTGCAATGGGCTAGCCTCCCCCTGGGGGAGACGCCTTCCTGATCACGAGTCCCCTGCACCAAGTAAGTATGCTATTGCCCTGTTTTACACCACATTTGTAGACCTTGACGAATCAAAACTGGGGTGTTGTTTTTGTAAATGAATTCAATGTATGTTAATAAAATACATACACAGACAACAAATAAATAAAACTAAAGCTTACGAAATAATTAAGTTTGAAGAAAATTCTTTGACCAAAAAAAACTGTGGGAAATCATATATTATTTTGGTGTTTAATTATCTTTTGTTATTACCAGGGAAATGCGCGAACGCAAAACCCAACACTCAAATATTACGCGCCCGATTTACCCCTCTTGGGGTAATCGCAGGGTTCATCCAACCCTCAGTGCAATGGGTTAGCCTCCCCCTGGGGGAAACGCCTTCCTGATCACGAGTCCCCTGCACCAAGTAAGTATGTTATTGCCCTGTTTTACACCACATTTATAGTCCTTGACAAATCAAAACTGGGGTGTTGTTTTTGTAAATGAATTCAACGTATGTTAATAAAATACATACACAGACTACAAATAAATAAAACTAAAGCTTACGAAATAATTAAGTTTGAAGAAAATTCTTTGACCAAAAAAAACTGTGGGAAATCATATATTATTTTGGTGTTTAATTATCTTTTGTTATTACCAGGGAAATGCGCGAACGCAGATCCCCATACGAAAAAATTACGCGCCCGATTTACCCCTCCTTGGGGTAATCGCAGGGTTCATCTAACCCTCAGTGCAATGGGCTAGCCTCCCCCTGGGGGAGACGCCTTCCTGATCACGAGTCCCCTGCACCAAGTAAGTATGCTATTGCCCTGTTTTACACCACATTTGTAGACCTTGACGAATCAAAACTGGGGTGTTGTTTTTGTAAATGAATTCAATGTATGTTAATAAAATACATACACAGACAACAAATAAATAAAACTAAAGCTTACGAAATAATTAAGTTTGAAGAAAATTCTTTGACCAAAAAAAACTGTAGGAAATCATATATTATTTTGGTGTTTAATTATCTTTTGTTATTACCAGGGAAATGCGCGAACGCAAAACCCAACACTCAAATATTACGCGCCCGATTTACCCCTCTTGGGGTAATCGCAGGGTTCATCCAACCCTCAGTGCAATGGGTTAGCCTCCCCCTGGGGGAAACGCCTTCCTGATCACGAGTCCCCTGCACCAAGTAAGTATGTTATTGCCCTGTTTTACACCACATTTATAGACCTTGACGAATCAAAATTGGGGTGTTGTTTTTGTAAATGAATTCAACGTATGTTAATAAAATACATACACAGACTACAAATAAATAAAACTATAGCTTACGAAATAATAAAGTTTGAAGAAAATTCTTTGACCAAAAAAAACTGTGGGAAATCATATATTATTTTGGTGTTTAATTATCTTTTGTTATTACCAGGGAAATGCGCGAACGCAGATCCCCATACGAAAAAATTACGCGCCCGATTTACCCCTCCTTGGGGTAATCGCAGGGTTCATCTAACCCTCAGTGCAATGGGCTAGCCTCCCCCTGGGGGAGACGCCTTCCTGATCACGAGTCCCCTGCACCAAGTAAGTATGCTATTGCCCTGTTTTACACCACATTTGTAGACCTTGACGAATCAAAACTGGGGTGTTGTTTTTGTAAATGAATTCAATGTATGTTAATAAAATACATACACAGACAACAAATAAATAAAACTAAAGCTTACGAAATAATTAAGTTTGAAGAAAATTCTTTGACCAAAAAAAACTGTGGGAAATCATATATTATTTTGGTGTTTAATTATCTTTTGTTATTACCAGGGAAATGCGCGAACGCAAAACCCAACACTCAAATATTACGCGCCCGATTTACCCCTCTTGGGGTAATCGCAGGGTTCATCCAACCCTCAGTGCAATGGGTTAGCCTCCCCCTGGGGGAAACGCCTTCCTGATCACGAGTCCCCTGCACCAAGTAAGTATGCTATTGCCCTGTTTTACACCACATTTATAGACCTTGACGAATCAAAATTGGGGTGTTGTTTTTGTAAATGAATTTGATGCATGTTAACAAAATACATACACAGACTATAAATAAATAAAACTAAATCTTACGAAATAATTAAGTTTGAAGAAAATTCTTTGACCAAAAAAAACTGTGGGAAATCATATATTATTTTGGTGTTTAATTATCTTTTGTTATTACCAGGGAAATGCGCGAACGCAAAACCCAACACTCAAATATTACGCGCCCGATTTACCCCTCTTGGGGTAATTGCAGGGTTCATCCAACCCTCAGTGCAATGGGTTAGCCTCCCCCTGGGGGAAACGCCTTCCTGATCACGAGTCCCCTGCACCAAGTAAGTATGTTATTGCCCTGTGTGTGTGTTTTAATTAACGTCCATTGCATAACTAGATGATTAGGACGGAGCAGGACTACCTGCTCAGTTTCAAAGCCGTTCCCGGTTGTACTGCAATACCGGGTCAACGCGCCGGAGTAGTCAGGACAAGTCCAGGCACCCCTAGTTTACAAAAATAGCTTTACATCAACGTCCTCCGCTGGAGAACCTAGAAAAACTAGAAATTGATGACAAGCCCGCAACATGGCTTGAACTACCAGAAGTTTTTTATGTTATTGCCCTGTTTTACACCACATTTATAGACCTTGACGAATCAAAATTGGGGTGTTGTTTTTGTAAATGAATTCAACGTATGTTAATAAAATACATACACAGACTACAAATAAATAAAACTAAAGCTTACAAAATAATTAAGTTTGAAGAAAATTCTTTGACCAAAAAAAACTGTGGGAAATCATATATTATTTTGGTGTTTAATTATCTTTTGTTATTACCAGGGAAATGCGCGAACGCAAAACCCAACACTCAAATATTACGCGCCCGATTTACCCCTCTTGGGGTAATCGCAGGGTTCATCCAACCCTCAGTGCAATGGGTTAGCCTCCCCCTGGGGGAAACGCCTTCCTGATCACGAGTCCCCTGCACCAAGTAAGTATGCTATTGCCCTGTTTTACACCACATTTATAGACCTTGACGAATCAAAATTGGGGTGTTGTTTTTGTAAATGAATTCAACGTATGTTAATAAAATACATACACAGACTACAAATAAATAAAACTAAAGCTTACAAAATAATTAAGTTTGAAGAAAATTCTTTGACCAAAAAAAACTGTGGGAAATCATATATTATTTTGGTGTTTAATTATCTTTTGTTATTACCAGGGAAATGCGCGAACGCAAAACCCAACACTCAAATATTACGCGCTCGATTTACCCCTCTTGGGGTAATCGCAGGGTTCATCCAACCCTCAGTGCAATGGGTTAGCCTCCCCCTGGGGGAAACGCCTTCCTGATCACGAGTCCCCTGCACCAAGTAAGTATGCTATTGCCCTGTTTTACACCACATTTATAGTCCTTGACAAATCAAAACTGGGGTGTTGTTTTTGTAAATGAATTTGATGTATGTTAACAAAATACATACACAGACTATAAACAAATAAAACTAAATCTTACGAAATAATTAAGTTTGAAGAAAATTCTTTGACCAAAAAAAACTGTGGGAAATCATATATTATTTTGGTGTTTAATTATCTTTTGTTATTACCAGGGAAATGCGCGAACGCAAAACCCAACACTCAAATATTACGCGCCCGATTTACCCCTCTTGGGGTAATCGCAGGGTTCATCCAATCCTCAGTGCAATGGGTTAGCCTCCCCCTGGGGGAAACGCCTTCCTGATCACGAGTCCCCTGCACCAAGTAAGTATGTTATTGCCCTGTTTTACACCACATTTATAGTCCTTGACGAATCAAAATTGGGGTGTTGTTTTTGTAAATGAATTCAACGTATGTTAACAAAATACATACACAGACTACAAATAAATAAAACTAAAGCTTACGAAATAATTAAGTTTGAAGAAAATTTTTTGACCAAAAAAAACTGTGGGAAATCATATATTATTTTGGTGTTTAATTATCTTTTGTTATTACCAGGGAAATGCGCGAACGCAAAACCCAACACTCAAATATTACGCGCCCGATTTACCCCTCTTGGGGTAATCGCAGGGTTCATCCAATCCTCAGTGCAATGGGTTAGCCTCCCCCTGGGGGAAACGCCTTCCTGATCACGAGTCCCCTGCACCAAGTAAGTATGTTATTGCCCTGTTTTACACCACATTTATAGTCCTTGACAAATCAAAACTGGGGTGTTGTTTTTGTAAATGAATTCAACGTATGTTAATAAAATACATACACAGACTACAAATAAATAAAACTAAAGCTTACGAAATAATTAAGTTTGAAGAAAATTCTTTGACCAAAAAAAACTGTGGGAAATCATATATTATTTTGGTGTTTAATTATCTTTTGTTATTACCAGGGAAATGCGCGAACGCAAAACCCAACACTCAAATATTACGCGCCCGATTTACCCCTCTTGGGGTAATCGCAGGGTTCATCCAACCCTCAGTGCAATGGGTTAGCCTCCCCCTGGGGGAAACGCCTTCCTGATCACGAGTCCCCTGCACCAAGTAAGTATGTTATTGCCCTGTTTTACACCACATTTATAGTCCTTGACGAATCAAAATTGGGGTGTTGTTTTTGTAAATGAATTTGATGCATGTTAACAAAATACACACACAGACTATAAACAAATAAAACTAAAGCTTACGAAATAACTAAGTTTGAAGAAAATTTTTTGACCAAAAAAAACTGTGGGAAATCATATATTATTTTGGGGTTTAATTATCTTTTGTTATTACTAGGGAAATGCGCGAACGCAATCCCAACACTCAAATATTACGCGCCCGATTTACCCCTCTTGGGGTAATCGCAGGGTTCATCCAACCCTCAGTGCAATGGGCTAGCCTCCCCCTGGGGGAAACGCCTTCCTGATCACGAGTCCCCTGCACCAAGTAAGTATGCTATTGCCCTGTTTTACACCACATTTATAGACCTTGACGAATCAAAATTGGGGTGTTGTTTTTGTAAATGAATTCAACGTATGTTAATAAAATACATACACAGACTATAAATAAATAAAACTAAAGCTTACGAAATAACTAAGTTTGAAGAAAATTCTTTGACCAAAAAAAACTGTGGGAAATCATATATTATTTTGGGGTTTAATTATCTTTTGTTATTACTAGGGAAATGCGCGAACGCAAATCCCAACACTAAAATATTACGCGCCCGATTTACCCCTCTTGGGGCAATCGCAGGGTTCATCCAACCCTCACTGCAATGGGCTAGCCTCCCCCTGGGGGAAACGCCTTCCTGATCACGAGTCCCCTGCACCAAGTAAGTATGCTATTGCCCTGTTTTACACCACATTTATAGACCTTGACGAATCAAAATTGGGGTGTTGTTTTTGTAAATGAATTCAACGTATGTTAACAAAATACATACACAGACTATAAATAAATAAAACTAAAGCTTACGAAATAATTAAGTTTGAAGAAAATTTTTTGACCAAAAAAAACTGTGGGAAATCATATATTATTTTGGTGTTTAATTATCTTTTGTTATTACTAGGGAAATGCGCGAACGCAAAACCCAACACTCAAATATTACGCGCCCGATTTACCCCTCTTGGGGTAATCGCAGGGTTCATCCAACCCTCAGTGCAATGGGTTAGCCTCCCCCTGGGGGAAACGCCTTCCTGATCACGAGTCCCCTGCACCAAGTAAGTATGCTATTGCCCTGTTTTACACCACATTTATAGACCTTGACGAATCAAAATTGGGGTGTTGTTTTTGTAAATGAATTTGATGCATGTTAACAAAATACACACACAGACTATAAACAAATAAAACTAAAGCTTACGAAATAACTAAGTTTGAGGTAAATTCTTTGACCAAAAAAAACTGTGGGAAATCATATATTATTTTGGGGTTTAATTATCTTTTGTTATTACTAGGGAAATGCGCGAACGCAAATCCCAACACTAAAATATTACGCGCCCGATTTACCCCTCTTGGGGTAATCGCATGGTTCATCCAACCCTCAGTGCAATGGGCTAGCCTCCCCCTGGGGGAAACGCCTTCCTGATCACGAGTCCCCTGCACCAAGTAAGTATGCTATTGCCCTGTTTTACACCACATTTATAGACCTTGACGAATCAAAATTGGGGTGTTGTTTTTGTAAATGAATTTGATGCATGTTAACAAAATACACACACAGACTATAAACAAATAAAACTAAAGCTTACGAAATAATAAAGTTTGAAGAAAATTCTTTGACCAAAAAAAACTGTGGGAAATCATATATTATTTTGGGGTTTAATTATCTTTTGTTATTACTAGGGAAATGCGCGAACGCAAATCCCAACACTAAAATATTACGCGCCCGATTTACCCCTATTGGGGTAATCGCATGGTTCATCCAACCCTCACTGCAATGGGCTAGCCTCCCCCTGGGGGAAACGCCTTCCTGATCACGAGTCCCCTGCACCAAGTAAGTATGCTATTGCCCTGTTTTACACCACATATGTAGACCTTGACGAATCATAACTGAGGTGTTACTTTTGTAAATAAATAATAAATAAAAATAAAGCTTTCTGAACAAACTTCACTATTGCTCTAGTTATTAATTGATTGAAAATAATAGCTAATATTAATTAATTGATAACCAAGATTTGCTTGATTCATGTTAACCTCCCATGTTATTATATAAACTAAAATCACATTCTTAAAATCTAACATTTAATTTTCTAATACGGAGCTATGTATGGACTGAGTAAACGAAAGGATCTTTGGATATGTCTTTAGGAAAGTGAATGATTGAGTCAATGAATGATTGAAGTGCGGATGAATGGGTGAATGAGTGGATGAATTTGAGTGAGCGTGAATGGATTAATGAGAGGAGCGAACCTGTGAATGAATGATGGGTGCGTAGTTCAAGCACTCCTGGCAACAGGTCATAAAGTTCAGGGAATTTTATCGTTTCTCGCTATCTCCTGCTACTCATTTCAAAGTTCAAAGATGAAAGTTCACGATGAAAAAAAAATAACGATGCAATTTCACTCCTTAAAAATTAAGATACAATTCCACTCCTTAATTGACGGTATTTCTGTAAACTAATTTGGCGATTAGTAATTCACGTGAGAGTATTTATTTTATAAAATTTAATTAAACACATTCTGCTAAATTTATAACCTGTGAAAGTTTGTGGTTGGCTCAATTTATGGGCGCCATTTTTGTATTTTCGCTAAAACTAAAACCAGCTGCTCCATCTAAAATTTAAAAATGAAAATTGAAAATCTTTGTCACAAGAAAAAACCCCTTTTACTGGTGCGCAGGGAAAATAAATATTAAAAAAAAATTTCCCGAGCTCATAAACAACATAATAACCTAATTACATTCTCAAGGCTAATTGAGGCCCAACAATTGCCTAATGAAAAGTAACGGTATAGTTTGCCAGCAATTATCCTTGTTAAGATGGATTCCCCGCAGACCCGACTCTCAGCTTTCAGTGGTTGTGGAATTGGCTGGAGAGAGCTTCGGTTGTTTGCACCGATGATGTGATTTGGAAAGGAAAATAAGTGTCGAGTGATGATCTTTCCATGCAGCATCATCGGATTGATGAAACACTCCTGGCCTAAAAAACGAGCACATGTTTCTAATTAGCAGGATGAGTTTCATCCTCTGAGCATCTTCCACTAAACCGACGTATGGTTCTCCGTGATTTTCATTCGTTTCTGTGCTCACTTGTTTATTTTTATTTTTTTTTAATTTGTGAAAACATGTTTTCATGTTTACCTGAAGAAATTGATGATGATTATGTATGAGAACAAGTTAAACTAATTAATAGGAGCCAATGGGAACCAATTACAGACTATAATAAGGCTCATTACCCATCCCTCTTGATTTTCTTCTCCTTCTCTCTTTCATTCCTCTCTCCGTCCGTTTATCATCTCGCAGCAGCAAAAGTTTTCCAGCTTTGCAATTACCTGGAAGGCTGGATATAAAAGCGAAGCTGGCATCTTGCTTACATCTCATCAACTCTTGAATTTCTTTTCTTTCCGTTTCGAATCGAGATAACCACCTCCGAAAGACAATCATTATGAAAATAACAGTGTGCTGACAAAAATCGAGTTGTTGCTGCTGTCGTTGTTTTGTTGTTATTGTTGTAGTTGTCAGGGGAAACGGCTTTGTTTACTATTTTCAGTTCTGCGAATACGGAGAGGAATATTATGTCTAGTTTCAAAGCGTTCATTGGTCTGGCGATCATTATCAAGTCGACCTATGGGATGTTGCTAAATTTAGAAATGGAGGAGGAGATCAATCCGCCAATGCTGGTCGCCAACATAGTAAAGTCCCTGAGTCTGGCGGAGGAATACGGCCAGCGACAATCGGAACAAATCAGGTTCGTGTTGTTGTCTCGCTCTTCGACATCAGAAAGGAAGTCAACGTTTGGATCATTGAAGCCAGGCAACCAGTACTTTACGCTTGGAAACGATTCCAGCGACATCTTCCTATCGAAGAAAATCGACCGCGAAAAAGTCTGCGAAGCGGAAATCGACAGGTGCGTTCTCCATCTCCAGGTTGCCATTTTTCCAATTCCTCTCTTCCTCAGAATCATCAACGTTTACATCACAATCTTGGACGTCAACGACAACCCGCCAAAGTTTGCCGCCATTTCCCCGTACATCATGGAAATTCCAGAAGATGCACCTGTCGGAAGTGGATTCGTCCTCCCGGCTGCTTTCGATCCCGACTCTCAGATGTATGGCATCGAGAGATATGAGATCAGATACCGGCATTCAGAAGCTCTTCCATTTGCCTTACAAAACAACAACAATAACAACAGCAGCAGCAGTAGCGGCCATTTCGTCCCCCGGTTGATACTGACGAGACATTTGGACCGAGAAACCAAGGAGTTGTTCGAGTTTCAAGTCGACGTTTTCGACGGTGGCAATCCAGCCCTGTCAGATACCATTTCGCTGAGGATCTTCGTCCTCGACGCCAACGATAATCCCCCACTGTTCCATGAGAATTTCAAGCACATCAGAATCTGGGAGAACGTGACAGTGGGCAGCGTCGTGGCCGTCGTCGTGGCAACGGACGGGGATGTGGGACCGAACGCTAGGGTAACCTACAGCCTTGATGCGAGGGCAGGGGGAGGACACCACTTCGACATCGAACCAGACACGGGAGAATTGTACGTCATCAGGCGCTTGGATCATGAGACACAGGACCGCTTCGAGTTGAGAGTCATTGCCAGAGATGGCGGGAATCAAGTCATGTCATCGTCGTGTCACGTCATTGTTGACGTAGACGATGTCAACGACAATCCTCCTCACATCACCTTGGCAACGACTTCGGTCCGTCTGGAGATAATGGAGAACCAGCCCGCTGGAGAGTTTGTGGCATTCGTCTCGGTGGAAGATCCCGACCAAGGAGATGGAGGGAGGTGGAGTTGCCAGTTGATTGGCCAGGACTCCGAGAGCTTCTTGTTCGAGCCTCTCAACGGAAACGAGGATGGTCAGTACAAGTTGCTGACCTCTGCCTCTTTGGACAGAGAGGTCAAGGACGAACTAGGAGCCCTGATAACCTGCGTCGACGAAGGTACCCCTCCTCTGATTGGTTCAAAGGAGGTGAAGGTCAAAGTCCTCGATGTAAATGATAATGATCCTCGCTTTACTGAGGATGTTTATTACTTCGAATTTCATGAGAATAACGAAGAAGGCCGCGAAATTGGAAAGTTGAAAGCAATCGATCTGGACGACGGATTGAATGGAAAAGTGTTTTACTCCATCGTCAATCATTCCAGCATCGCCGAGTTAAACTTGCTATTCGAATTGAACCATGAAAGCGGCAATTTGTACGCAAAGCTCTCGCTGGATCGAGAATACCAGCAGGACTACCAATTCAGCGTAGTAGCAAGAGATCACGGATCTCCGAGTCGCTTCTCCACGGCCGTTGTTCGACTCCAACTGCTCGACTTGGATGACGAAGTTCCGACATTTTCCAGTTCGGTGTTCACCTTTGGTACCTACGAGAACCAGCTTCCTGGAGTTGAAATCGGTCAAATTACAGCCGAAGATCGGGACGTTTCTCCGTACAACGGCATCAGATTTGCAATCGATCGCTTCCACGATGTGTTTTCCATCGATGAACATTCTGGAAAACTGTCGGCTCTTGTTACTCTCGACAGAGAGGTCGTCCAGTCGTACGCGTTCAAGGTCTTGGCCTGGAATGACTACCGTTCTGGCGCCGAGGTTCCAACATCCTCTACGTCCGTAACGGTCGTTGTGGCGGACAGAAACGACAACACGCCCATGATTCATTTTCCACAGGCAGGTCGCAACGACACCATCCAAGTGTCGAGCAAAACTCCGGTCGGGAAGCAGGTCACGCAGGTGGTGGCTACAGACGCCGACGTCGGTTCAAACGCCAACCTGCGCTACGTAGTCGTTCGTTCCAAGCAGGAGGAACCGCTCAAAACGACTCCCCCTTTTGACGTCGATCCGTGGTCCGGTTACGTCATCGTTACGTCAGACTTGAGATCCTATTCTGATCATCTCGAGGAGTTGAACGTCATCGTCCACGACGAGGGAACTCCGAAACTGTCAGCCGTTTGCAAGCTCAAAATCATCGTCAACTCCTCCATGGGAAACAATTCACCCTCGTACTACCCGTCAGGATCTTTCCACCTGGATGGCTCGGCTTCGAAATCGTCACCTTCTTTCTTTTCCACCCTCATCAACTTCCCTGTTTCACTCATGGTACTCGTTTCAGCGATGGTCGGGACTCTCCTCATATTCTTACTGGTCGTCATCGTATTCGTCGCCTGCTACAACAGGCGCCAAAGAGCCAAACACGCGAAGTTTCATCGACCGCTCTGTAGGCCACCGGACCTTATGTACATCCCCAAGTTCGCCCTCAAAAAGCCACAGGGAGCCCAGGCCGGTCCGGACGACCCCCTATGCAAGGGGAAGACGAAGACCATGCCGAGTGGAAGATTGGCCGTAAAGGATTTAACCTTCCACAAGGAAAAATATTTCCTAACTTCGAAGAAATTCAAGAACAAGAAGGTCGTCTGCGATCGTGATTTTTTCTATTACGCCAACGACATGTCTGCGGTGAGCGGTGAAGTTGTTTGATTATGATAGAAATGTTTTTTTTTCGAGATGTGATGACGATGATGATTTGTCACCATGGTGCTATGAACGATGCACGCGATGATGAGGTTGATGGCGATGATGACTGCGATAGTTAAAAATTAGTGATTTAGTTAGTTTTTAAAACAAAATCAAGAGCAGCTAAAAATTATCGCTTTTCATGCCAATTTCAAGAATTTTCTCAATTGAAATTATAGTTACTTAATTAACCAATTAAGAATAACAAGTTTGACAAATCACAATTTAAAACTCACTCAGCAAACAATTATCTTTTAACTTATGAATGCACTCAGTACCAAACGTCCATCATTATTGTAACTTTTCACCAGACGGCAAAGAACGACAAAGGCACGTCAAAGCGGAGGAACAGACTGAGCCTTCCCGGTCAATTCGTCATCCACGACAACTCCAATATCAACAACAACAGCAGGAAAATGTCGTCAGACGACAGTCGCAGAGTGTCCGAGATTGGCGGGAACAAATTGAAAACATTTTCTCACGAGGACGGCTGTTGCTGGCAACATTCCAACAAGTTTCTCCAACAGCCTCAACAAGAGAATCTTCAAACACGCGATGCGGATGTAAAAATCATTCGACAACTGGAACAACTGGAACAACAGCAACAACAACATCAACAACCGGAACAACAACAACAACAACAACAGCAAGAAAGCTTTCATAGCAACATACATCAAAATAAATCTAGCAACTGTTGCGAGAAGGAATTCTGTGTTGTGCCTTCAGAAGCGGGACATGACTTGCATGGCCACGTGACCAGAAAAAACTCTAAACACAAGAGTATCAATACATCACAGGTTGAAAAAATAATGCTACGATACATTTGTTAACGATTAATAATGTTATGATTAATATTACTAATATTGATATATTTAAATTGCAATAAAAGAATGAGACATTTTAATAACATTTGATTAGTTTAGAAATATTCATAATAATATTTATAGTAACAATCATCTTCATCATCATCATCATCGTCATCGTCGTCATCATAATCTTGGGCAGCAAAGCATGCTTACTTCTGTTATCACTTCAACCATCATCTCGACTATTAACTTGTTTCCAACCATGCAGATAAGCTATTCATCTTCATCCAATGATACCCACACAAGCGTGGCTACCCGTTCCACATCAGTGGACAGCAGCCATGAAAACTGTTGTGACTGTCAAGAAGACCAGGCTCCAAGTGATTATAAAATATATAGTTTTTATGTAATGTTAAAATGAATTCAGCTGTGGATGAAATGAATAAATATTTTGTTGTGAACACAATTTTAATTAATAATGGATAATGTAAGTATAAATTATGATAAGTGTAAATTAATTTCGAATAAAAGTTAAATCAACATAATTAGAAATAACATACAAATGCAAATAATATTACACTATATTATATAATTAACAGTTGGATCATGATTATAATTAAGTGGTAATATTTTTTTTTATTAAAAATACTTTAAATAACGTAGCTATTTAGACTGCTTATAATAATAATAATTCATTTGTAATCATAATTACTTAAAATAAAAAAATATTTATATTTATATCATAAAATGTTTTCATCTTTCAGCATTTATCCTGGCGACCAAATTGAAACCGTCAGACCATCCAAACACGTCACGTTGGCTTAATTACGTCAGCGTCGATCCGCCTAGCGAATGTTAAAAAATAATCTAAAAGATTTATTATTAACAAACAATTTCTTAGTAAAAGTTAAATGTATTTACCTTGCAAATTATTTGTGTTTTTTAAAATAATGTTATAATTTAAGATTCCTACTTTTCATTCATTGTTTTGGTTTTAAACCCAATTTTCTTAATGTGAATGTCTGACATTGACTGAGGCGATGAATATTTTTGTTTTTCTTTTTTCACAAATTAATTATTTTAAAATATTTACAAACAATTCCAGCTTAATTCGATATTCGAGATGGAATCATTTTTCCACGCACGTTCACCGATCATGTCCTCACGTGTTGGGACGAATTTTGTTGTCTGTTGAATAAATGAAGACAACTTTCTGTTTTCGTCGTTTTTCCTGTCTGACAATTCAGTGTCATTCTTCGTTTCTTGTTGGCACGTTTGTTTGTCTCCTTGTCTGCTTGTTTGTCTGTCTGTTTCTTTGCTTGTCTGTTTGCTGGTGTCTTTGTTTGCATTTTTTTTAAATATCAAAATGTTTCTTTTTCAAATCTTAAATATGCATGAGTTGTTGACATGATGACGTACAAAACCGAGAACGACTGGCAACCTCTACGAACGAAGCTGACACTGACTGATCTTGAGTGGATGGGTTTCCATTAGGAACCCCCAACTCTCCGTTCATCAGCGTTGTCATGGTAATCAGTGAGTTCCAAATAATTATTCGAACGCAAAAAACCTATTCGCTACTGTTACCATCATCAACATTGCCGTCACTGTCATCGTTATCGCCATCGTCATTATCATTGTAACCGTCATCGCATCGCCATCATCATCACCATAATTTATTTATAAATACTGACCTAAGAAAACAGTGGAATAAAATATGAAAACAAGTTCAATCTTCTTGAAATTCTTGTTTCGTAGCAAAAAAATTTAAATTTAAAATTTTTAAGAAAGGCATTGGAAAGGGAAGTTTTTACGGAAAATTCCACTTTCCATTCATCCTCGTCGTCGTCTTCATCAGTCTAAATCACCCTTAAAAAGTCTCAAAAGGGCGATTCGTTTTGCCGCCACCCAGGTCCAGAAGGGGGGTAGTGGAAAATCCTTGGCGCCGCATTCGATGACGTCATGCATTCATGCGGAAGCGCATGCGCAAGAGTTCTTATTTGCCTCCAACATTAGATTTGTTCGCTTTTCCAATGAAACGCGAAAACTGTGAAAGAAGATAGTTGAATTAAAAATAACTTCATAAATATATCTTTATGTTTATAAAATACCTTTACAAATATTTGTTTAGCAATAAATAATTATCTTCATAAATATCTATACTATACTATATATATATATATATTTTTTAACATGTTGATAATTTAATTAATTAAGTTAATTATTCTAATTAAGTTGCCATTAAAAATAAGCCATTCATGGCCCAAGAATTTTGAAAGACTTTTTGAACAAGAGAGAGGTAAAAATATTTGATATTTAAAACTGAACCTCTAAACATTATTAAATGCCTTCAATGCGACTTTAAAATAATTTTTTGAAAAATTAATGCTTTTAAAGACATAGTCAAAATCTTTTATTTTAAATATCACTTGTTCATGTTTATTGTTAGAATTAAAAATTATAACAAATCATTAAGAAATATTAATTAATAATATTTGATAATAATATCAGAAAAAAAATAAGGATAACATCATAAAATAATTTTCTCTGCCAATCAACGCGAAGAATCAAATCATCAACCCCGACATGGCAGGAGAATTATTTTTCGCAATTATTTCTTTAACATTAATTAAGTAATTATTGTTTATTGTTGATACGATTAAAATGATTTTATTAAATAATTATTGTTATAAGAACTAAAACAACGAAAAATATTTAACCGGCGGGAAGGATGGACCTTTGGTTGCCATAGTGATGCTAAAGGAAGGCTGACTGGGATGGATGGATGGATGATGGATAGATGGATGGATGGATGAATGGATGGATGATGGATAGATGGATAGATGGATGGATGGATGGATAAATGGATGAATCGATGAACGAATGAATGGGGCACCACGAGGCGTCATAGACATGGGAGTGCCTTGAAATTCAAAGGCTCCTTGGAGCACCTGTGTTCTACGGCGGGGTAACTATTGTTGTGTTGATGTGTTGTTGTGTTGATGTGTTGTTGTACTATCGTCGTCGTCGTTGTCGTTGCAGAGGTTGAAGTTCATTAAGTTCTCCATGGTAACGAACATTACCGGAAGTGGAGGATGCACCTGCTGTTCTGAGAAATCAATATCATCCTGCTCCGAGCCATTCATTTCTTTTTTCTGTTTTCTCATCAAATTCAAGCCAACCCCTTCTTTCATTCTCTTGTGCTAATAAAACAAATAAAACAAATTAAATACAAATAAAACAAATCAACAACATCTTGCTATCCAGATGTATCCTACAAATTCAATTTATGTCTTAAAAATGTAGCATGCAAACGTATTTATTAATCCAATTAATTAAAGCTTATTCAGCTCACTTTAGAATGCGTAATTGTTCAGAAATTAAATAATAATTATTCAAAGCATCGTTGAAATGCAACAAAATGACAAACGACCAATTCTTTTATGCGACAATTTCTCTGTTTTCAAATGCTTCCAAAACATGAAATATTCAAGACATTCATTTGAATTCATGACTTGACATTTTACAAGAGGAAATTACGAAGGATGACGCGGAAGGATTTGTTTTTAAAAAACACAATTTCTTAGAAATAAATTCGAAAATCTTGGAAAAATAATGTTTCATCGATTTAATAAGTTTTAGGGCTTAATGAAAAAGGGTTGTAATCCAATGCGGTAAATCATTTGTAAGAGTCAAAGTTTAGGTAAAGTTTTGATGACGATGACGATGAGGGTGATGATGACGATGACGACGACGACGACTATGATGATGATGACGATGATGACGTTGATTACGTTGTTGATTACACCCACTTAGAAAGTGAAATAGTCTCTCGTTGGCGTTGAGTGCACTCAACTCATGCAAGAAAAGAAATGGAATTTCAATTTCCATTGTTACGGAATAAATATTGGTTATTGATAAAATTATGGTGTGTTATGGATGTTGTTATCGTGATCATCATCATCGTCGTCGTCGTCGTCATCACAACATCCTTATCGAGATCGTAAAAGTCGAAAATGTCCATGGATTATTGAACATGAAAATTCAACATTCCGGAGTCCACGCTCCGTTGAACAGGAGAAGAACATTCATCCTGATTGGTCAATTGTTTGGTCACATGGCAGCAATGTCAAATAATAAATGGGTCAGTCATTATTGAAAAGCATGTCATTTGTATTGCAACTTTTTTTATAACTAAAGTTTTAAACAGGCATTACAAAATGCATTTTGATGTCATAATTAATCGGTAATTAATTGAATGAAATAAAACATTAAATATGAATAACAACAATAGTAATTTTAGTACTACACATTTAATATAATCATTAAAAATATAGCCATTTATAATTTCATTAACATTATTAACGTTATTATTATTATTATTATTATTATTATTATTATTATTATATTATTATTATTATTATTATTATTATTATTATTATTATTATTATTATTTTATTTTTATCATGGAAATCGATAATAACACTAAAAAAGAAAAGTAATTAGTAGCACCGAGTGATGAGACACACCTGAGTGAACGAAGCTATTTTTATTCTTCTACTTTCTCATCCAATCGCAATCATTCTTCGTGATCACATGATGACTGTATAATTTTTCCATTCTTGTCCTCACACAGAAATCCATCTTTCACCCCTTACTACTCTTACTACCGCCTTTACCCTTTGCTCTCCCCATTCCATTTCACTCCACGCCTGATCCACTAAAGGTAACAGGTGTCCTTAAATATTTATTCCTTCTTTCCATTCCAGTGCTTTACAATTACCTGACTGCGACGAGCTGGTGGCGTTTATTTACAGTTGTTTGCGGCGAGTCCTGCCCGAGACTGGGTATTATAATATTGAGGAATAAATCTTTCTCCTGAACGATAGCATTGTTCCTCCGGATCCATCCATTCTGTTTAATCTGCTCACGGATATTCTACCTTATTCGTCTGTCTATTCAGCCATTCGCTATAGTCAAACACCCATTCACTCATTCATTCATCCATTCATTTATCTAATTATCTAATCGAATATCTCATGGTTTATTGATTATTGCGTAATTTAACTTTCCTAATACATTGTACTATATTAACCATTGCATATGTCAACTAACCTACTTTATTCAAATAAATAAATTAATAATCGATAATTACACCAATATTAATATTAATATAATACGCCAAATATTTAACCTAGAGGAGCCTTTGTCAGTTTTTCTGATAGTAATGTATTTGTTGTTTAAGATTTTATTTATAATGTATTTGTTTTTAATGTTTTGTTTGTTTAAAGTTTTATATGCTAGGTACGGTTTATTAAGTTTGAAATTTTTTTTATTATCACCCTCATCATCAACTGCCTCTGTCTTCTCTAACAATAGTTTGTTAAATATATCACAAATACGTAATTTATAAATTGCTCTTTTCATGTTTTCATATGATTTCAATTCTCATCCAAAAATAATTTCTTCATATCAAGCAATAACTGCAATAATCCTTCACACTTTCTATGTAATACACGTAAATATAGTCCGTCTTTTTCCAACTCCACACTTAAATTATTCTCAATTCAATGTTATGGCCCAACACTTTACTCCTCCATACCTTCATCTATCAAGGATCTAACTCAGTTAAACACATGCCCTTTCAAATTACTTTATTTACTATTCAAAATGTCGTACAAACAATATTTAATGTGTGGATGTGTATAGCTTATGATTTTGTATATAACTACTTTCAGGGGCAGTACGACAGCGGAAGCGTGTACTTCCTTAAGGCTGGTCCTTTGGGTTTATTTGAATTTATTTGCTTTCCCTTTTTGTTTTTTTCTGTGTTTACAAAGGCTTGTTTGTTTGTTTGATTCAATAAACTCATGAACAAAAAAAAGTTAATATTAACATAATATACCGAATATTAATATAATACACCGAATATTGCACGAGGTACAAAAGTAGTTCTCTTGCATCCACACGCCATCTTGGAAAAAATCTCAATAAAGGCATTGAAGTGTTTATGTTGATTTTTCCAAATAATAATATTTATTATTATTAGTAATAATTCTTCTAACAATTCAATAATAATAACAATTCAATTATAATTCTCCGAGTTTTCACGTGAAAGAAAGCTCAATGGACCGGAATAAAATGAAAAATATTTTTAATTCAAAAATTATTTTTATGTTTTAACAATTCATTTTCAACAATTTCAATTGCTTAGCTTTTATTATTCAATAAATCGTCTAAGTTAACTTCATAAATACTAACATATGTCGAAAGCCACCGCAACGCAATAATCGGAACATTTGCAGATTAATTGACCGATAGACCGGGAAATACCACATTTTTATTCATCCAAAGTGGTATTTACAAAATTACTTTTAATTAGAATAGCAAACAAATTCGGAAGTCCATGCTTATCAAGAAAAACAGTTGGAACAGCCGCCACTATAAAATTAAACAGAGAAAAAGAATTGGATTAAAATCTACCAAAGCAAGACATTAAGAGCAGTTAATAAGGATTTATGACCAGTTCCCCCATTTTGCTGCCTGTTTCTTTTTCCAGTTTAATTGAAGACATTGTCGTGTCTTAAAAGAAAAATTTATATTCAAAAAAAGTTTCAAAATACGTTAAAAATGACACCATCACTTCATTTGACGCCATCTCTTGAGTTTGAAAAGGAATTTTGTAAAGAAATTCCAAGGAAATAAATCCACGATCACAGTCCGTGACAGGTCTGCTGTTCAATGTTAATATATAATATTATTATTATTATTTAAAGTAATAATAATTATTATTGTTGTTGTTGTTGCCACATGTTAACATGATACATGATCACAACGTGACACGCTAACAGATAAAAATGTAATAAGTTAACCGATCACAGCGTAACATGATAACAGATTACAATGTGATCATCCGCTTCATTGGAATCCTCCTTCAATTAAGTAATTAAATAATTAAGTAAGCTTTTGTGCTTCTAATTCTACTACTGTTTTCAGCAGACTTTAGGAAAAAATAATAAAATTTGAACGATTATCAATCTTCCAACATTAATTATTTAATCGTGTGTGACAATTTCATTTTGAACGGAAATTTTGGAAAAGATTGTCAAATTTACTTCATTCCACTAGCTTAGAGAAAACAGATAACAGAAAGATAACGTCTCTATCGGTTCCAGAAAATAATGAATTTCTATAAAAACTAATTTTTTTAAAAATTACTTTTCACAAAAATTAACTCAAGCTGTTAAAAAATTTAAATATTCTAAATCCGATTGAAGTACTTTCTAGAATACTTAATTAGGTGAAAAAGCAAAAATTCTTTCTTGAGGCAAAAAAATTCTGAAGTTTCGGAAAATGGAACGATGAGAGGCAATGCATGTTTCATGATGGCAGACGTGAAAACTCTTGAAGAATTTAGCATTTTCGATTTTAAATAATATTATTAATAATTGTTAATATTTCTAAATCTCAAATTAGATCCAAATTATTTTTTATTGCGTTGATAATATTTAATCGTTTATTTATGAGATGGTGTTCGTTGTTGCGTTGCTAATAATGTTATTTGAATTTAAAAATAAATCACCATTAATAATATTTAATATAATATAAAAATTACCTAATATAATAATAATAATAATAATAATAATAATAATAATAATAATAATAATAATAATAATAATAATAGTAATAATAGTAATAATAATAATAATAATAATAATAATATAATAATAATAATATAATAATAATAATAAATAATAATAATAATACTAATAATAATAATAATACTAATAATAATAATAATAATAATAATAATAATATAATAATAATAATAATAATAATAATAATAATAATATAATAATAATAATAATAATAATAATAATAATATAATATAAAACTTATTCAGAGTTTAATATGAAACATTATATCCAGAATAATAAAGAATAAAAATAATTACCATCGTAGTAAGAAAGATAAATAATAAAAGTGTGCGTGACGCCCCATTCATTCAGACATTAGAACGCTGTTGCATGAAAAAGAATTCAAATTTTTCAAGAAAGCAGACGAATAATTACTTCATGTCGTCCAAAGTCCTCACTGAAGAGGCAGACGATTTTTTTATAAAAAATATTTTTTTTTAAAGATTTTGTTCTCGGAATTGTCGTTGGAGATAAAAGATGGCGGATGATCGGATGATGAAAATGAGCTGTTTATCTGATTGGGGAAAAAAAAATTTCCATTTAGGATGGTGACTGTGTTTATTAATCTCAGAAGTATTTATACGTATTTATTTAAGCTCTATATCATACTGGTTTTGTTATTATTTTATTATTATTATTATTATTATTATTATTTATTATTATTATTATTATTATTATTATTATTATTATATTATTATTATTATTATTATTATTATATTATTATTATTCTTATTATTATTATTATTATTATTTATTATTATTATTATTATTATTATTATTATTATTTATTATTATTATTATTATTATTATTATTATATTATTATTATTATTATTATTATATTATTATTATAAAATTATTTAATTACTTTTAGCAGCCACCAGCTGGATTTGAAGAACGTTTGCGGTCACATGGTACACTCAACCTCATGAATAAGTAAGAAGCTGGAGAATTTGTCTTGTCACTTGTTAGAACCCTCTCACCTCAGGCATCCTCATCTCTCTTTCTTCCTTCACCTTCTCTTTCCATCCATCAGAATTACGACACAAATTGATCAAGTATTATTGTCTTTCTGAATGAAATTATTTAAAATATCTTAGTAAATGTAATAAATTATAATAAATTACTCTTACGTTGAAATTCTTCGTGGGTTAAAATTGCCCGCGCTAGAAATTATTATATTATAGTAAACTCCTGTTAAAGCATTAGCATTGCAAACTAGACATGGGACCTTTACTTAGTACAGGTACTTCTCAGGTACGAGTGTAAGTATTATGTACATGAAAAGTGTACTCTAGTACAGGTACATGTACCTTATAACGGACATGGCCTTGTCTAATTTGTAGTTTTCAGGGTCACCTCGAATTGTTGCGTTAATGGAGGTTTTAAGCTGTTTCATGAATAATGTAGCGCACAAATTACGCTCTCTGTTCGTCACTGACCTCATGAATAATTTAGAGCACAAATTACTCACTCTCTTTATCGTAGAAGTCATGAATAATTTTTCAACGCCAAGACTTTGAAAGCTTGCCTCTCATTGGTTTCCACGTGTCAACATCTTTTCCCCCGGCTCCTTGTTTTACAGATACAGTTTCCAGTGGTTCTTCAAGTTTCGGTTTCCAGGAGAAATCGAATAAGAGGTTCAATACAAGAGTACATTACGAGGCTATCCTCCTTGGAGTCATCGGCAATGCTTCCTCAATGTGTCTGCATTGTTTTTGCTCAGTCTTGTGATGGAATTGTTTTTGTTTTTTTTTTAATTATTTCGATGAGAATGTTTTGATTTTCTGAATTTAAATTTAACCGAGTAGGACTATGGTTGATTAACTATTAGTTAATGAAATTCTTTAATTAGCAATAATGTTATTATTCTCAATTTTTTCGATATTACTGCGGCAGCTGTTAATTAACGAATCATTAGTTAAATGCTTTTTTTTTATTTATCGAAAAATTGTAATTATTTCCTTGTTACTTTCTTCTGAAACAACTGATGATCTTAAAGGCAATTCAGTTAAGAATCGAGAAGAAATTCCTTCCTCACAAGTTAAAACAGTTGGAGTGAAATTCTTTCTCCTCTTCCGTCGTCTGTTGCGTAAAACCGCGCTACATAAAGCGTCCAGGGCACGAACAGCGCAACATAAAGTTCAGTTACGACGTCATAAAGTTACGTGATGGATAATCACACCTCATTGAGGGCAGAGGCCGAGCAGAGTGGGGGCAACTTTACCGAGGCCTTGGTGGACTGGCCACCATCGCTGGTATCGACCCTGAAGGGTTGTTTGGGGGTTGTGGCGCTAATCGGAGTTGTCGCCGAGGTTTTGACGCTCAGAAGAATTACCTTGTTCCTCGGATCTATTTCCGGTCATCAGGTCAAGAGTTCAACGGGTACAAGACGGCATGATGACGATCTTAAAAAACATCCACAACTGCTCTTTTCCTTTTCCATATGCGACATGCTCCAGTGTGGATTGTGCGCTCCGCTCGTCATATTCAGGAAACTATCGGGTGAGAGCTTCAATTATCAGATTCTTGGAAAAGTTTTACGAAATAAGGATCATTTAATTTTTGTTCCTGCTCACTTGTACTGCTACGAACTTCATTCCATTTTAGTGTTTCTCAGCACGTTTCCATTTTGGTGTCGATCGAATTTCAGCTTTTCAGAAAACACATCGATCGCTGGCCGACTGGCAATTAGATGTTTTTGTTGTGAATATGTTATTAATATGTTATTTATATAATATATTATTAATAGGTCATTTATATAATATTTTATTGATATGTTATTTATTTAATATATGCGAATATGTTATTAATATGTTATAGATATGTATAATATATTCTACGATTCTTTTGATTAGAATTTCTTTTTTGACTTTCTCGTCAGATTTCGACATGGCTTGGAGCTGGTCAGACGCCATTTTCAGAACCATCGGAAATAGTCACCTGCTCGTCATCATCTTTAAAGTCCGGCAAAACCTTTCCAGGATTCTCAGTCGAGCGGAAAAGCCGGCTGCTCCATCGCTGGTTGAAATGAACAGCTCAGATGAATACCGCAAGAGGCAGAATATCGAGAATTCAAAGTTTGAGGGTGTTCTCGAAGTGTTCGTCCTTTGGCTGGTCGGCATCTTCGTCATCTCGATGATTTTCATGCTCTGCCAGGCCCTCAAGTACTTTGCTTCATTTGAGAACAGCGATAGAGTTCTACTGCTCGGGGTTCTCCTGCTTGCCCACTTCACTCCACTCGTTCTTCTCTCCTTCCGTGGATTCCAGCTGAGGAAACTGAGGCAAAAGACTCTCAACATTTCTTTGGAAGGAAGGACTTTATCCGTTCTGAGGCAACCCAATCAGCAGACTTCGCACCGCCAACCGTCACAGATGAGCGAAGATTCGTGCACCTTGGTGACGTCACCGGTCGGTACAGGAAGGGACAAAACCAATTTTTCCACTCTGAGTCTGGCGGGTAGTTTTACCAAAAAGCAACGACGTTCTTCTTGGAACAGTTTCAGGAAAAAATCGACGATGAGGCAGAAGAATCACGCCGCAGGCAGGATGTCACCCAAACTCGACAGACATCCCTCTTTGAGGTCTTGTTTCGCATGATAATTATGATTATGATCATGATGGCGATGTGGTGATGATGATGATGATAATGACGTAATGATGACGATAACACTGACAATTATGATGTTAATGATCAACTTAGGCCGACTTAGGCGATGATGATGATAGTAGAGGTACGAAGTAGCGATGGAGCTAATGTTGAAAACGACGGAGTGCTTTTTGCATGACAAGAGCTTACTGAAAATGAATTAGATTGCGCCACAACAAAGTGAGCCTTGCACGAAATGTTTCAAAACATCATTCCATTCATGTGAACGTAAAGGTACAGCATCAAACGGAGGAGAAGCTCGAGTCTCGTGGATTTCAACAGCATCCAGAAGCAGCCGCAGCCACAACAGCAACAGCAGGCAAAGGAAACGACCAAAACAGTTCCCAGCGACATCCACCAACAACAAGAACCTCAAAAAGATGAGCAAATCAGGACCTCTCAGTTTCTGACAGTAAGTCCCCAACGAAGCACCAGACAAAAGTCCTCCAACCTGTCAGACTCCGAGAACCAGGATGACAAGCCCAAGATCAGAACACGACGGCGTCGCATGCGGATTGGCTCAAAAGCGTCTGCGAGCAGCGGAAACGATTCCGGGAAATCGTCGAGATCTTCGTCAAGATCGGATCGTAGTTCCAGCTCAGGTCGCCTGGAAAGACACCCATCTCTCAAGTTCAGCACGAGGAAGAAGATTCCACTGAGTCACGAGGTGCTGAACGTCTGGAAGAGGCAAATGTCGGACGAAGAATGCGGAAAGGCGATGACGAGGAAGAAGAAGAGGAAATACTTTCCAGGGACGGGTTCCCATGAAGTTCTGCACAAGTCCTTCAAGGTGAACTCAGCAAAGACGTCCGAAAGGAATCTGTTCGGTGGTTCCATGAGAATGGGTAAAGGAATGGCTGGAAATTTTGAAGGAACGAAAATTTCAAAAAAAATCAGTCCCAGGTATGTAGGCGTTATTTCTAAATTGTTGAGATTTGCCAAAATTGTCAAAACTTTAAAAGGATCATCTGCCAAGCGCATACATTTTCATGTTTATCCATCTTTAATCCATCAAGATCTTACCACTTTGTTTTATAAAAGGATTTATTTCGTTTTTATTAGTTGATTTTTAACTATAATTTGCTTAAAATAGTATGTGTCTGCTGAAGAAATGTGCTAAGCGAGTAGATTTTGTGAGAGGAATTCATTGAAGCATTTCAAGCAAAAAAGAAAAAAACAACTCTCTTCAGATACACTTTCATGTCTCGAAGTCACTCTCAAGCCGACCAGAAAAAGCTCTCCGATCTCGACAGGCATCCCTCATTGAGGTTCAGCGCCCAAAGGATCTCAGCCAAAGATGGACCCAATAGACAACTCCTCATTGATGCAGAGAACAAATTCGGCAATATCTCCAACAATCTTTCCATCCCCGGATCTTCAACTCGGAAATCCATGAACGCCAACATCAGAACGAGTTCTCAGAAATTGGATCTGCCGTTGCCTAGGAATGCGGACGCTCACAGAGGTCGAAAAGACCGGGGCACACTTCCTTTGTCTCAGAGCCACAGCTATTCAACCCTGCGTCCCTCTGATGCAAAACTCGGCAGAGCTCACAGTTGCAGAGGCAGTTTCGTCCGAAGGAGTCGAGAAAATTCATCACTGCGCATGTCGAACTCCAAGCAAACAGATCTCTACGGAAACGAAATCGTTTACAGTCCCGTTGAGCCTGCAGTCGCCAAGGATATATCGGAAATGGAACCATGTCTTCCGGATGTGAAAGAGACACTTACAAGCGTACACTCCGTGGTGTTTCTGAAGGAGGGAAATGCTAGCCTCTCGCCGCTTGAGGGCCTCATTTTGACGACCTTGTTACTCAATTTACCGATTGCCGTGTTTTTCCTCCTCGTCCTTTTCATCTTCAGTCCATCAGAAATCTCGGAGATGCTTCTCGCTCACAAGATGTTCAGCGTTTGCATCTCCTACGCCACCACCGCTGTTAGATCATGCATAATCTTCAGATCCGTGATGTGAGACCAAAAGACGAAATGGCAAACGATTTGAAATCGGTTTTGAAAAATCGGTCAGTTCTGATTTGACAGAAACCTGTTCGAATATTTTCTTGTTACTTCTCCATCACTTTGATCGTCATGTCGATGACGGAAACTAATTATAGTGATAATAATGTTATAATAATATAATAATTATAGTTATAATAATATTATAATTATAATTGTATTACAATTATAGTTCTGAGTGTTCCTTTAGGGCTTCAAAAGGCAATTTCAAAGCTGATGAATTGACTATTTACTGCTGGCGCTATTTTAAAAATGATCAAAAATTGTTCAATCGTATTCTAAAAAGATCGAGAAGGAAAATTAATGTCATTTTAAGACAAACACACATTCTGCATAACTTGAGATCAAGAAGTCCATAAAAAAAAGGAATTTCCCCTAACGAACTTTTATGATCGCCTCGCCAAGATAATTTGTGGTAGTTTGAATAGATATTATCGTGAATCGTTCTATTCTAAACAATTCTATTCACAAATAACTCTTTTGCATTTTGTCGTTTCCGATATTTCAAAGAGTGCGTTTATTTTATTTCCAGTCTATTAACATTAACATCGCAAACCGAGAGCCATGTAATAACAAACGAAACGTTCATAGCTGAACTGCATCAGATGAGTGAATTCAAAATCAATCACCTAGGTTCATTTTCAAAGAGAACCTGACTTGACTCTTCCTTCAAAGCTATCGATCCTCGATATCTCCGCTGTCATCCAGTCATTTTCAGTCCATCAGCTGCTATGGCCAATCGAATAAAGCCACATCGGGAATCGTTGACTGCCAGATATTTTGGGAGGGAAATAAGCACCACGCACTATTGGGAAATTTCTCGCCCTCAAATAGCCTCCTATTTTTAGCAATGAAGATTTGAAGATGTAGTAACTCAGAGGCAGCAAATTTCGAAATTCTTCAAGGATTACCAGGATTATTATGATTTAGGATTTAATGAGGCCAGTGACGCAGCCAGCATTTTAAAATTGATTGACGCACAGGGGTAAATGTTTATGTGCGTAATAAATGTTACAACAGTAAAGTGCAGTGTTGGTTTGACTTAATGGAGAACAATTAATTCCACACTGAAGACAATATAATCTGTATCGTACGTTGACGTTGAAAGAACTCCTAATTTACTGGAGCTATATATTATGATCATTAAACTAATAATTTATTAATATTATTTATGAAATGGTTTAGAAAATATCAAAGGGTAGGGCTTAGAGAAAGTTAGAGAGGAGTAAGGGTTGGAGTCGAGTAACAATCCTGTTGTTGGCTTTTGCACGTCGCTCGGCCAACAATTCTTAGGCTCAACTCAATTCACAAAAATTAAATAAATAATAAACAAGAATAATTGAGGAATAATTTTTATTGGCAGAGATTGTAATTACATGAAGGTAATATTTATTAACATCATAATTCACATTAACAACCGAAGTGAGAAGTCGTGTGAGAGCAGCAGTCCGTCGACTGAAGTGGACGTCACTTCGAGTATCACAAGCCATTCTCGCCAGCTGAAACACACCTTGAGACAGATGGTGAGAGAACAAGTAAAGGAGAAAGGTATGTACAAAAGGCACCCGTACAGTGGATCAATTTCGACTGCTCGATGACCCCCTCGTTGAATATTTCTGCCTCGGTTCTTTGGCCTTCCCCGAGTCCGGGTGGACCCTCCTCTTTGGCAAGTTGGAGCTGTTTTTCAGGGTCTTCTTGTCCGGGGGCTGGAGAAATTTTTGCGGGGAACTCTTTTCTTTGAAATTGGAAATGCGGTCGAGTTTGAGCACGACTTGCTTCAAAGGATCGATGAGCCCTTCATTTTCTCTGGTGATTGTCGGTCTGTTATGGGTTTCTTCACTTTTCAACGGCGTCTTTTTCTCAGGAGAGACCTTGCTCTTCTCTCCATCCTTGGACTTAAGGTAACTATCCAAGGTCGCCTGGAAAGACTTTAAGATCGGCGTGACGTTCTTTTTGTCGAAAACTTTTCCGCACGATTTCGTGCTCGATTTGTTGCTTTTAAACAATCCGTTCTCGAGGGGTGGCCGGGTTAACTTTGGAGGGTCGACGAAATCATCCCACTCGTCGTCGTCATTGATTTTTTGACTCAACTTGTTGTTGTGATTGATAGGTAGCTTCTCGGGGGAATTATCAGCTCTGCTTTTACCCTCTTTTTTAAGATCGACCTGAGAACTGTCGGAAACTTTCGGGGACTTCAAGGATGGAGATTTGTTGGAAAACAGTGGCGAGTCGGTGAGAGTACTCTGAACCAAATTGCTGCCAAGATCCTTAGAACGTTTTGCTCTCTGTGGGGACAAAATGCTGGCTGAAACAGAAGACTTTCCAGGTTTCCTCTGGGAGTCCTTGGTCCTTTTCGAGACACTGGCTCCATTTATAGGGGTCAATTTTTGGTCAGATTCTTTACAGTTCCTTTTGACAGATTTGAGAGGTGATGATTTCTTGGAAGGCTTGATTATTTTCTCAATGTCAGGCACAAATTCGTCATTAGAGTCGAAGCACAGGGCGTCGGGAGATACGGGATGAGAGTTTACGACCTTTTTCGAGTCGGTCTCCGTTTTAATTGCTTCTTTGTCATCCATCTTGTTATCTATAGGTTGCATATCACAGGATTCTAAAAGGAGGTTACTGGCATTATCATCTGTCGATGAGGAATGAGGAGGGGAGAGTAACTCTGGTGAAGTGTTGTCTACCCCATTGCTGCCCACAACACCATCCTTCGGTTGGAATCCAAAATTCCCACAAACCTGAGTAAAATCGGTCATCAAGTCGTCCAGCTCCACCTCTTCCTTTTCTTTCGACCGTTTAATGGGACGAGGCTTTTTCGGGGGTCTCCCCAGTTTGACGTGAGTTGTTTTGCTGCGTATCTTCCTAGGCCCGGGTGAGCCGAGGCAATTGATGTTCTCTTTTACTTCGGGTAGCTTGCTTTTATCCAGAACGGAAACGTCTACCGGAGTCTCCGCTAAGATGCTAATGTCAGAAAGGTTCATCACGTTGGGCAGAGAAAATGAAGCCTCTTCCAGACAGGATGATTTTGCAGGAGAACTTTGGTGATTTGCAGTATCGTTGGTATTTCTCGGAGCGGCACTTTCTTCCGGGCCGATGCCGGCTTTTGGCTCTCCCTGGAAGACTTCATTGACATCTCCGAGCGACTGTGCGGAAATGACCGGAACATTCTCGTGAACATTGTCTTTCGACCTCAAATTGCAAATGGGATCAGAGGCACTTGGCTTGACTAGGATTGGAGAATTAATGTCTGCCTGGGTGTTATCCAATTTCCTCTTCTTGCGAGTTCCGAGCATCCACGAGAAGCTCTTGTAGGTCGGCCTGGCGTAAGGATTCTCGGTCGGGTCGCATGCAGGGCGTTTTTTACTCTTCGGTGATTTGGCCGTGGACGACGGCGTCCCGAATCCACTCTTGTCCTTCATTTTGGGGGTTTTGACGGAACTTTCATTATTCCGCACGGAATGGCTTGCAGTTGCAGCAGAAAGGAATGATTCTTCTGCTTCATCATCATCATCATCACTCTCCTCCTTTGACTTAACATCCAGAGCAGTTTTGTAAACGTTCGCAGCTTTGGCAATTTCTGCATGTCTGTCGTAAATGGAGAGGTTCTGCTTGTGGATGTGCCTGAGTGTTTCGTATTCTTTGCTTCCGGGCTTCAGTTTCTCCATGTCCAATGCCTCCGCCTGCCCCAAGAACAATTCCTTCTTTGTCTGCTGCAGTTGGTTTCTCGTGCGCTCTCTCCTGATTACCATATAGCAGAGGTTTCTTACCTGGCAAGACATGCAAGAGTTTCCAATAATTTTAACATCTTTGATATTTAAAAGTCATGATGGCTGACAATAACTTGTAATGGATCATATGCAGCTATTGATTCTAAACTGCTGCTATTGACTGAGAAAAACCATTAATTAAATTAACTAATACTAATTAATCAATCAATTATATTAATTAAATTAATACTTCACCATGGTAATTAATATGAATTTTAAATCCTTCGCATTCACTTACTCTTTCCAGATCCTGCCTTAGGTGGATGAACATTCTGAGCCTCGCCACAAGACCATCCTCCTTCTGCCCCCCTAACATGACACTCTCATCTACTTTTGGAGCCAGCAGCGGTTTGTTGAAGTTGCTCTTAATTAAGACATCACAATAAAATTAGTGAAATAAATAATTACATTTAAATTAAGAAAAAAAAATTGGTAAACATTGATGAAAATTAAAATATAACATGGAAATAGGTGACATTTTTATATCATATTCTAGCATAGGATGACCTATCACCAAGTAAAACACACAATACCACATCTGCTCAAAAAGAAAGTACTCAGGTAAAATTATTTGCAGTGCTTATTTCTTAAGAAATTAAACACTATTTCAGACTTTTAAATTAATCAATTAATTAAGATCAATTAATTATCTGTTAAAGTTGAAAGTGGACTGCTACCTTTCTTTTGAGCTTCCAGTATTCGTAGACAAAGGAAACCGTTCCCAAGTCGAGTCCCAAGACTTTGGCGACTTCTTCGCATGTGACATGCGTGTAGAACTCATCTCTGATTTCCTGCAATCTGCAATTAAAGCCATTCATTAATCATCAAGTAGAATTTAAATTCCAGATTGTTGATTAAGCAATAACTTAATAAATTATAATAATCGTAATAATAATAACGTTGATGATGAAAATAATAAAAATACAAACGATTGTCCAGCAGCAATATAATCAATAAAATGTAATAAATCAAATTCAATACCTCGATTTCTCCGCAGTCTTCTTTTCTTCCGATGTCAACTCTGAGGAACTCTTCAGGGGAGAGCCATTCTTGGAGTGAATATCACAGTATGCCTGATGATGGTTATCATTATCATCATCAACATGGTCAATATCACAGTATGCCTGATGATGGTTATCATTATCATCATCAACATGGTCAAAATTAATACAGATTAACTAGCCTAGGTTAAATAATAACCAAATTTGTCTGAGACAATCATTGTAAGTGTGAATTGTGACTATTAGATAGATTACAAATTAGTGATTATTAGTGAGATTACAAAAGGACGACGAAAAAAATATTTTTAAAAACCACTTTGAATTGCAGTTCTCCCTCCTCGCAGTTAATTTTCATTTTGAAATTCTTCTTGAAGGCGCACGTCACGTGGAATGCCGTCTTGCATTTCTTCTCGCAACACTGGACGCAGGCCCCCGATCTTTCTTTGCAGACAGAACATATCAGGTTCAGTCTGGTCATCTGCAAGATATGAGGCTCAGTGTCTTCAATTACAATTAGTTTGCTTCGGTTACTGAGAAAGTATTCGATGGTGATCTGATGCTATATTTGTGGCACCATAGAAATTACAGTTTTTGAAATTATTATTATTATATTATTATTATTATTATTATCATCATCATCATCATCTCTATCCTTGAATTCAAAATTCTCGCATCGAGATAAGTCGAGCTGGTGAAACTAAGAAGCTATGCAGAATAAGTTGATAACAAACAACTCAACCTACAGGAATGAGATCTATTTTGCTTATCGGTTCCATCTTTTCCGGGTCTTCAATGGTCACCTCAGGAATCCAGATGGCACAGGACAGGTGGGCCCATTGTGTTCCACTTCTACAATGAATTAATGACATTTAGGTGAAATGTTCTCAGGGGGATGTGAAAACCCCACTCGTTCTTATTGGTTCAGTCAACTGGCTAAAAGAATTGACCGACGAAATGCAAGAAAATTACTTGGTGCTCTTCATAGCTCCTCCCACGGTGGTACAGAGGGCACACCTCGGTTTGATGCCTACAGCGCAAGTCCTACAGACCCAGCTTCCTTTGGGGATCTTCAGGATTCCGTAACATGCCTATGACGATGATGACGACGACATTGATGATAATGTTATGCAAGACATCCAAATTCACTATAAGTGTTTGTTAATATATCAACTATTTCAAGAAAAGTCTTGCATGGTAAACAACAAATTTTAATTTCCGCATTCAGAATTGGCTTCAATCAGCAATAATAAACAACAGTCCATTAATTAGCCATAATGGACTTGTTACTATCATCATTCTCTCATGAATTCCTACATCAAAAAGACACAATAGAGATGAAAGGGCACGTGGTTTTGCAATTAAGGAGTAAACGAAGGATTATATTTTGAATCCACAGAGCAAATGTTGTCATTTGTAAATAAATAAAATTAATAAATAATATTTATAAAAATCAACGAACGAATCAAACCATTACCTGGTGAACTCCCACGTCGCAACCGTCGCAGAAGACCATCTCGTTTCCTTCTTCCACGTCGGGCTGAGAATTAAAAGCAATTATTTTAGAATTAAAACAAATAATTCTAGAATTAAAAAGAAATATCTTAGAATTAAAAAGAAGTATCATTTAGGATGTCTACAAGTAATTAGTTAATTAAATTCAAATTAAATGTGAAGTGCAAGTTAGCTCAGAGGATTGCACTATTGCAGTGCCCCTGGGAAGGTTGTTACATAAATAGTTAGCGAGAAGCATGCTAGCACCCTTGAACTACATTTGCGTAATAAAAAACAGCCCGCGTGGCATAATGGTTAAGGCTCGCAACGGCAGTGCGGATTCGAACCCCATTGCGGGAGCACTTTCCCGATCACCTGGCTATGCAACGGATGTTAATAAAACATTCGCATAATAAAAACAGCTAATTTTGCCACATTTTTCAACAAAATCGAGTTCAAAATTTTTGAATATGTGATGAACACGTCTGATAAATTTCAATTGAGAAATTAAATTTATTTCTGTAAAATTATACATTAAAAGTTTAAGTCAAGCTATCGGGTTAGCAGAAATTAATGAAATAATCACTAAATAAGTAATAAAATAATAATTAACTAGTTAGTTTGTTAAGCTTTAACACTTAAAAGTTAAGAGCGTTACCATTCTGCAGATGTCGCAAACTGTATCTTCGTCGAATTCCATGCCTGCAGCTTCTGCAGCCTTCAAAGAACCGTAGCATCTCGTTTCCAGTTCTTCGATTATGTTTTCCATCGACCATCCGGAGAGCTCCTCCTCTCCTTGAAACAAAATTGAAATTATATTTGATTTAAAAATGAAATTCTATCAGATTTAAAAATTTACAATAATAATAATAACAATAATCCAACAAATAAATGAATACTCGAATGACCGACCACATTGCTCCCTGATGTCATTGTAGCTCTTAAGCCAGACTTCATCCAAGTGGTCGAGGTCGTACCTGCACACCTCCTCTGCCAGTTTGTGGGTCTCGTGGAGTTCGTGGAGGGACTGCTTGTAACCGTCGTCTGCCACAGCGTGAAGCAACTTCTTTGGCCTTAGAATTTGTCGGTATGTTATGCTTAACCATTTTATGCCTAGTGCAGTACTTATGCATACAGTCACATTATGCTTAACCATTTTATGCCTAGTGCAGTACTTATGCATGCAGTCACTTATGCTTAACCATTTAATAACTAGTACAATGATTATTTGTGATTCAAATAATACAGAAGTTAATATTGGAAGTGCTGTAATCGATAAGCTATCAAGAGCAAGTCTGGCTATCCTGATTGGATATTATTTAGGTCAAGAGCAATGATTGGCTGCCTTGTTTAAATGGTTAAACCCTTGCAGCCAGCCAATGAATGCAACTCACAGAAGCAGATCAATTGCTTAAATCGTTTAATGGTTATATTGATAAAAAGCAGATTGACTCACATCTTGAATCCATAACTGCCATACATGCTTTCGTTCTCCATGACGACGCTGTTAAACGTAGGAGCATATAAAGTTGTCATAAAAAAACAAATAAACCAAATGTTTTTCAGTGCAAAACATGAAAAATGACCAGCAGTGAGCCACACAGAACTTGTTTCCCATGTGTTTAGTCAGCATTGAAAAAAACTCACTCCACTTGGCAGTGCTTTTCCATTTCTGGGTTGACAGGCACCTGAACTCCCTTCTCCCAATCCTGTCTCCAGGGATCGGAGATGAGGATGTAGTCTTCTGGAAAGAGACATTCCGTGTCCGGAAGTTTCATTGCACTGATTAAGTCCTTCCTAAACAACTGGATGACATTTAGAATACGGGATTTTAGAATAGAATTTGTGTTTGGTGAGAAATTTTAATTTATCAATAGTCTGCCTTTCAATAAACATCTGACTAATTAATGTGACATTTAGTGCTTAGTGATGTGCTATTGAGTGCAAAGGCCAAGCTGTTATAGGTGATCAGCTTGTACCACCTGGGAGGTAATAGAGACCAGTGGGCTGACAACATTTTTGTGTGACCTTCGACTGCCTGACTCGTTAAACTCCATCAGCAAAGATTTCTTTAACCATTAAATTCCTATTTAAAACGAGTCGATCTGGTCAAAGCTCGTTTTGACTCGTTACAACCCGGATGCGTTAGGAGGAGACATAGCATCTCCATCATTTGGAAAATATAAGAAAATATTAAGTGCATTTATTAGTCCGAGTATGCGACCCCCGCCAAAGTGTTCTACGTCTGCCCTCTTTACAGCTCTCCATGACTCTTTACATCTCGTGTGAAAAGAAATGTGCTTGAGAATTACAATATATACAAACTATTTTATATTGAAAAGTTTTTAAATAAATAAAACATTCTCATAAAAACAAGTCAAAAGTAATAATTTGGTCATAGATGAGTCCCGACTCGACTCGTCAAATAAAAGGTCAGGTGGTCACAAGGTGTCCTGGGAAGCAATGCTAAACAAATGGTATAGGCACCCTTGATGCTCAAGTTGCTTTATAAATGTACTTCATTTTAGTTTACATGAATCCTTTCAAAATCTAACAATTTTTGGGGGTTTAATCAATTTGGAGTTTAAATTTAATATTTTTAAATGCAGCTATTAACGCTCGACACGATTTGGTCAAAGACGAGCAATGAATACTTTACATCCATACTTAAATGCAACGTAAGGCTTGAATGTAAATAAGAAAAACACGCAAAGGCTAAATATGATATCCGTTAGAATATTCAATATTTTACTGATGGAAATTTTGAATAAAGACAAATGATTTTAGGTTGTCATTACTTCAGCTGGTTTTTCCAAAGTCCCTCCCACATTTTTCAATCTGCTCAGTCTGTAAGCTGATGAAGGAATGACACTCTTCCTATAACTCCTCCCTGAATAAGTACTTTCTTCAGAATCTGAAAAAAAATGAAAATACTCTTCCTGACAGTATTGCAGCACAACGTATCAAATGGCATTCAAATCTGACATATATCTGGAGTTATGTGATTGTGAAATTGGTTGATAGTGTCATGATTGAGAACCTAAAGTGACCGAATGTTTTGAAGTGATTTAATTGAAACTAAATTTAAGGTATACCTAACATGATTGAGCATCACACATTACAATACAAACACAGAAAAAATCACCAAAAAATAATCCCAAGATGCATTCAGTTATCATAACAACCTAAGTTTGCTTACAAATCTGTTTGTGCTATTTGAATCTTAGTACATATTATGAAATCGCAGAATGATGTCATACCTGAATTACTCATTTTACAATGATTTTGGAGGTCCTCGCGTCAAATATAATCAGGATAATCCGCAAAAGGACGCATTGGCGAGCAAGATAAAAAGCTAGAAAGTAGTTTGGACCGTAATAAACAGTGGCGATAACAGGGAACTCTAATTACGAAACCGACTTCGATCGCAACAGCCAAACACACTCGTCCGTATGGCAGAGAAAGCTGATTAAATTAGCAGGAAAATAAACAAATATCGACAACAAATAATTTGTACGAAATCACAAGAAAATCAAATTCCAGTACTGTTTGGCGCCATACTCAAATCCGCCATTTAATTGTTTACATCTATATTTATCACGTGTTAATTTTTAAACAAATTTAAACCTTTGTGATAAAAACATTCCTTTTATTGTTATTTACAAGTTACGTAAATGTAATTACATATTATGTAATATTTTAATTTAAAATTACATTAATTAAGCAATGGAACATGAATGAAGTGGATTATTGATTGTGATTTATTAATATCAAACTAAATCAACTGATTATATCAATTTGGTTAAAACTCTACTTTTAAAGTCAGTTGGGTTAACACCCCCCTGTTGAACCGGAATTTTTTAAAAGCCTCTTATTTACAAAAGCTTCCGCACAAAGATGGGTACCAGAGCAGAACCGGTGGATAAAACTCGACTTCGCCAAGCTTTGGTAGAGGTTAGATCTGACAACGGGGATGTTTACAGGAAATCATGGCTGGCAGTGGGCCATGTTGAACAAAATCCTCAGTTGATTGATTTGGTGGAAATGAATGTGTCAAGTTCTTCTCTGGAAGAACTGTACCCATATTTGAAAGATGATGAAGTTGTTTATTGTCTTTTGCGTTTGACAACAACTTTTGACATGTCCACCACAGTCAAGTTTGTCTACATCCACTGGTAATTTACTAAAGTGCACTATTAAGAGGAATATTGGTATAAAACTTAATTATTGATCATCAGGATAGGTGAGCATGTACCTTTTGCCAAGAAAGGCAGGTTTGGAGTGGTGAGTGGCAGTGTTGAAGAATACTTTACTCCTTACCATCTTTTGATTGAAACAAGCTCACTTGATGATCTAACTGAAGAGAACATCATAAAAAAGGTACTTTAGCTTTAATGTTATCCTATGATATATATAGACTATGTAGACCAGGTCAAAACATGATGTTGTAGATATTATTGTTGAATTAATATGATCATGTAAATAAACTCAAGATGTACACTGATTTTTATCCATCCCACTGGAGTTATTTGTATTGTATAATTTTGCAAATATTAAAGACGTTTTTCTAAGATCATTTTGTATTTTTTTTTACCACAGCTTGAGGAATCAAGTGGAACGCGCAACAAAGTCATCCAGGGTTCCATGGAAGGAAGACAAGAACGAGGTTTCACTGCCCATTCAGTGAAGTCCCAGTCTCGTGGTGAGCCGAGATCAGTTGCTCCTGCTGGCATCCAAGTCCAGGTTTGCAATTTTATGATTTAAGTGAATAGAAGTTGTTTTTTTCACAAGTTTTATTTTGTTATCATATTATTTTGTCTAATAATAATATTAATTGGCTGTAATTATATTAAATTAATTTCAAGTCATTTTATCTGTCAAGGAAGTAAAGGCTAAACACTTTGTAAGATGAGATAGAGGTCTAATCATACAACCTGGTATAATTATTTTACTAATGTTTTGTGCAATTGTGCCTGCCAATAATAACTATTATCCTTCCAGGCAGAGGGTAATAAGCCCACAATCATAAATTAAGTCAAAACTCAAAGCGTAGAAAACTGAATCATCTAGAAAATCAAGCCAAGATTAAATTATTATTTAGCCATCATTGATTCTTACTTTCATCAAACTAAACCCTCAGTCTCACATGATACCAACATATGAATGATTTACGTTTCAATTCATTGAGATTCATTCTCTTGGGGGTAATTTATGGGTTGTTCGAATACCAAGATGTCAATCCCTTAAGATCCTTGGAATGGTTTCCATCACTGTTCATGTTTCTTGTATTTTGTTTTTTTTTGTTTAGCTCAATAAAAAACATCAGTACACAGGCAATGAAAGGCTGATGTCAGTTATCATTTAATTTATTTTGTTATACATTCTTATCTAAATATTTTTAGGTACAGCAAGAACTTACAGATGCCTTGGCAGATTTGAGGAACGATTCCACCCCCACAACTTGGGTTCTGGCTGGCTTTCAAAATGGAGACATTAAGTGCCCCCTTGAAGTTTGAAGCTAATTTTTTTTTAATTTGCAAAGTTTTAAAATTATTATATATCATAGATATATATGATATGTTTTGTAAAAAAAAAAGATATTTTGTTATTGAAAAATGCTTCTTAATGTTTAGGTGACTGCAACAGGATCAGGTGATTTGAATGAGATAAAGGAATTGCTGGATGAAACCAAAGTTCAGTTCGCCCTTTATCGTACATCCGATGTCTACGATTCCATCCAAACTGTTAAATTTGTTTATATCTACTGGTAATGATTTTTATCAACCTATCTGAGACTTTTTAGTTCATTTTTAGTTCCTACATGAATATGTTATTCACCTACCTGTGTGCAAGTTAGCTCCCTCCAGTAGAATAGAATGATAAGATTTACTTGATTTATTTTATTTGTCTGATCTTTAAGGATTGGTGAGAAGGTCAAGCCCTTGACAAAAGGCAAGTTGTCAGCCTATGCTGGTCCAATTGAAAAAGTATTCAGTCCAGCTCATGTGACCATGATGTTTTCACATAAATCAGACATTCAGGAACATGTGATCAAGGACAAGGTATAGTAATCGCATCTGATGCTCGTAGAGGCTTTATCATATTCTGATTTTATAAACTATTGCTATTTGTAGGTTCAGGCAGGTAGTGGATCCAAAATCAGTGTCAAATAAAGTCATCTATTCAGCAATGAACTGATTCTAATTTACTATTTCTTGTCAAATATGTCAAAAATTGGTGTTTATATCTGATTACCCAATGACTATTTTTAAACTAGACATTCCACATTTATTTTTCTGCTTTGTATCTATTATGCTTTCAGCCTTTGTCCTTTGGCACGATATTTTGTGACGGTAGTTGTAGTACAACCATCGATGTCAGACGATTGCCGATCTTATTAGATGGAATGGATAATTGATGCCGCCTACGAAAATGTCTAGAAATGTGTCTGATCAAATACGACGAAAATCAAGGATAAATTTCTGCGTTTGATTCCAATCAAAACTGATATTCATTTGAAAAGAGGTCTCCAGTTGTTTTTTGGCGCGAGCACATAACACTTCGAAATAAGTGTTTTTGTTTTATTATTGCGACTGCGTCATTCGTTCAAAACCGCATGGCAACGAACAGTTACCCGCGAGCAACGTCACAACCGCCGAGTGGTGAATCAATTGTAGCAGTGGAAAGCATTCTATCCGGCCGATTGTCTTCGAATTCTGCCCCGCGGTGAACCACATGTCTGATGCCTCACTTGTTTATTTACGCACTGAGGAGTTATAGGAAAGGATCATCGTTTTCTACTGCTTGCGAAGGTTAGCGTCTTTCGCGGGCGACTTCTGCTTTGGCCTCTCCCTGGGCATCTCGCCGACCCATTCAAATAATTTAAAAATGTTTTATTAGATTTCTTTCTGACTAATTTATTGTTTGCAGGGTCTCGCAAAGTGATGGATTGGGGTGCAAGTGGTCATAAATTGCGCTCTAACCCCCGAACCTCACACCTCGCCGGATCGTTCAAACCATGTTTCCGGTTAAACCGTTTAAAGTTGGCTGCGGGCTGGGTATATTGCAGGCGGAGAAGTTATGGAGTTTATAAAAATAATCTTAGGAACAACAAGTCACAAGATGCTGAAAAGTGCGAGGCTGCGAAGTGCGATGTTATGGATCAACTTTCGATTGTAACCCGATATCACATGTTTATTAGAAACAATAAAAATGCTTTGAAAGGGAACCAGGGCTATAAGGCTATTAGGTTAGCAAGCTATTTATAACTTAAAGTGTCTTTTTATGTGCTTCAATTAAATAGTTTTTGTATAGGGAAACGGAGGCTAATGATCCATCCTCACCTGCACTAAATCCTGATAGGAGCGCTTGCAAACCTAATAATTTACAATGTTCAGTTACTGATGGAAAGTCTTACTTGTTTGAGGATGATATGAAATGGAAAGAGGTGTGGTCTTCATTTCTTGGCTGCCCTTACTCTGAGGTGGTTTTGCAACTATTTAATGCCAAGCCATTTAGCAAGAATTTAAGATTTTATTTTTGATTTAAAGATCCATAACTCAAAGGTCACCAGTAAAAACCTCATTCTCATGAGAATGCAAAAGAGTGAAAAAGAATCAGGCACATGTGAAGCCACTGAGGGCCAAGCTGTCCACAATGGCCCAAGTGCCACAAAAACACTTCAGGAGAATGGTGCAGCCTTGAACAACAATAGATTGATAATATTAAGGGGTCCTGACAATTGCATGAAAAATATTACAATGTGTTCGGTTAATGTAGCACTGAGCAAATCAAAAGAATGTTCACCCACGAGTGCCTGTAGTGTTGCATGTCAAAAGGAAATGCCTGCGACTAATGCAAATTTCAATCTCGAACCCTCGCTCCAGCCGAACGACAAAAAGAGTTGGTCTCTGTTCAGGATCAGTAATGGTTCTGTCATTCCTTTGTATTGGGTCCAAAACAATCCAGGTTGTCCAATACAAACAAGGAACGATTCACAATCAAGCGATCTCAGAGTAAACAATGCCAATTGGTTCACGAAGAGTGTACTCTCAAATCTGATTGGAACAGAGGAGCAGTCAACTCAGATGCTCCTCAATGCATCCGAATCTTCAAAGCAGCTGTTGAACGGTTTTATCAATCCACCGATGCCAGCTCTGAGCAGCTTGTCTAATGACCACGAGAAAGAGTCTGACTCTCAGAAACTCATTCGTAGCTGCCATGAATTTGTGTACGACAACTCGGGCAGTCAGATCCATCGCTGCAAGTCCTGCAGCAAGCTTTTCACCAGTTTGACCGCATTTTGTGATCATGTCATCTCGACCCATAACCAGGCCAAAAACAGGTGACCTTGTGATTCCTGCTGCTTTAGCTTTTCTGTTCATGAAAATAAATATCTGTTCTTGTTTGACAGAGTTTTAAAGTTGCCATTTACAATATTAGATATTTCAACAATGTTTGGCATGCAAGTTCACAGATTAGGTTGCATTCCCTGGTGCAGCAGTAACAGTAACAATAGTGATGTGTCATGTTCAAAACCCAGGTTGCACAGCCACAACACCATTTGGGAAGGATGCTATATAAATGTTTAACACAACTACTATGTTTCCTCGAAAATAAGACAGTGTCTTATACTATTTTTTCCTCAAGAGACGGACTAGGGCTTATTTTCGGGAAGTGTCTTATATTAAGAGCTTCTTGAAAAATCATGCTAGGGCTTATTTATGGGGCAGATTATTTTCTGGGAAACACATTAGAAGAAACTGCATTTAAACCTGTATAAATTAACAACATTTATATTTACAATAATGTTAATTATGTGCAGAAAGTCAAAAGTCAAATGCTTTAATCATCCATTGCAACGGTTGCAGGTGTGGAGTGTGCCACAAGCACTTTTCAAGATCGTGGCTCCTCAAAGGTCACATGCGAACCCACACAGGCGAACGACCCTACAAGTGCCATCACCCGGGTTGCAACAAGGCCTTTGCCGATAAATCAAATCTCAGGTCCCACACGTTGATACACACAGTAGTAGGGAAAAAGTTTGTCTGTCAAAGATGCCAAAGAGCTTTTGCTCAGAAGCGATATTTGCACAAGCATCAGTTTGAAGTTTGCAAGATTTTGACATGATTTTTGTCCCCGCAGCATGTTCTTCCTCTTAAGCGATGTTGGACACTATTGCCAATGATTTGAAGACCTCATTTATGAAATAACCTCTTCCATGATTGATGAAATGAATTTGCTTTTAAGCCCAGCATGTAATTATGTTGCACTTATTTAGTTTTTAGTCAAATTGTCAAGGTCACTGAATGTTGAACCATCTCAATGGTTAATTGCATGCTTAGCATCTTAGGACACAATATTCATGGTAATGTCAAACTCAATCAAGAAGTGCAAGACTCTTGATTTGAATGCATTTGTACAATTTATTCTGGGAGGTGCAAAGATTAAATGTATTTTCATGTCATAGAAGTGACTCGCCTCGATTTGTGTTAAACGTTGGCCTCATAAATTTGTCTTAAAGGTTTCATGCGGTTCTCCAAAAGAAAAGCCTACCATCTTGGGTTGGTAATGTCTGCTGGGAAACATCCAGATTTGACACAAGCCCACGTTTTAGGCAGGCACCAAGTTGAAATGCCAGATTTTTTACCTTGTTTTCCCTACAAGATGCTTGATTTTCAAGTCTAGATTATGAGCTCAGGCTGTTTTTGCTGTGTTTGCAAAATAAAAGCTGAAAAGTTCCCATTTAGTTGATGGCTAACAATCCTGGTGAAAAGCAGAGGTGGCAAGGGTGGATGCAGCTGTTGGGATCTAAACACAATTGATAAATTGACTAGGATAAGATATAAAAGGTGTCAGACCTGCAGACTAATAGTTTGACAAAAAAGTTTAAACGTGATAAGCAAAATGAATCATTATTAGAGTGAACACCCTGCGATGTAAAACATGGAAAATTGATTTGGGTTAAACAGCTTTATTTGAAACCTACTCGATGTAAAATTAATAAAATGAAAAACGGTTCATTATTTTAATCAAGAACAAAACCGGAAGCTGTCGGACATGACCTTCCATTCTGAATTTATGGAAGTCACGACAAAGTTTTGGTGAAAAGCTCTTCGTTCAGTGTCCTCGTATTGTACTGCACCAGTTGTGGAAATTATGAACATCATTTGTCCACCTGTAGCTTCATCTGAAATTGAAAATGAATTCTATTTATGTACTAGTTACATTTATTTGGTTTGGAATTTAAAAACCCAGAAATTAAAAAAAAACAAGATATACCTGGGAGTGGCTGTGCATCTAGGCATTCAATATAGTGTGTTGACTTTGGCAGGTTCTCATGAAATGCTGAAATTTTGCTCACACCCTCAACAAGATTTCCTTCCCATATAAGTCTGGCATCATCTTTATAAAGCTTTGAAACTACCTGTAAAAAATAAAAACAAGGTTTGAAATGAAGATACCAAAAACAAAAAATAATAATAATAATCTTAAAAGATGGATTATATATTACAATTCAAACACAAAAAAAAACCTAAGAACAAACAAACAGCTTGAGCATCAACTGATCAACTAATAATCTTAAAAAATGTATTATACATACATTACAATTCAAACACAAAAACAAAACTTTTCTGTAACACTTACATGTCTATTGCTGTCGAACTTGCCATAATAGAGTTTTACAAACTTTTCGGCACCTTCACAAGCCACTGAAATGTTCATCTTTTGAGACTAAATTTAAATTACACATTAATTATACTAATAAATTAACAAAAGAAATTAAGAATATTATTTGGATTATTATTTAAATTATATTAACCGTATGAAAGTCACTCAGTAAATTCCTGAGTTAAAAATCCATGTGCAATAAAATTTAATTTGTTTATTGTAAGAGTTATATTGAAATAAAACACGAATGATAATAAAACAACAAATTAAGATTTATATTAACACATCAAGTTATCAAATAAAAGACTAATTTACCGACTAATCACAAAGAAGATTGATTAACATTTGTACATCAAATTTTCTTCATTTGTAATTCAGTCTCAATTTACCAACCATTTCGTTAAT
Source organism: Whitmania pigra (assembly GCA_021613335.1). NCBI lineage: Eukaryota > Metazoa > Annelida > Clitellata > Hirudinida > Haemopidae > Whitmania > Whitmania pigra. The sequence goes on along the minus strand of JAJTWR010000389.1, from coordinate 82,206 downwards.
GTACAGGAAGAACAAATTTTATTAACGCCGCGCCGACTTGTTGATGTGGGAGAATGCAAGGTAACAAACACAGAAACAAGTAGAAATTAGGTTTTCAAAGAACATAAGCGATTGATGTTAATAATTATTTAAAATTATTAATTTTTATAAAAATATTAATTACTATCTAAAATTGCTTTTAAACTTTGAGTTGTAATTTTGATTTTGTATGATTTAGCTATCATTTCTAATTAAATATAAACTTGTACATGTTTTAAGTGCCAAACAAAATTTTGACCTAAATATGCCGAAATTCGTTTCTTCAGCACTGGAAGCGATGAATTCTTTTAACAAGCACAATAGAGATCGAACGATTCCCTGAATAGTTTATGTGCGCAATATGTGCGATGTCTTGACAGCAACAGTTGGTATGTATGTAATTTAATTCAACAGTTTAAAAAATAATGTACCACTTTCGACGAAAATTTTATGACCTCGTAAATCTGCCCGCCGGTTCCAGTATGTGGCCTCCCCCGTCATAATGTTAGAATTCTAGATCCGTCCATGGAGACGCTAAGTTGACCAAATTTCGCTTTGGATTGACTACGACATAAATCCCGTTCTGCCTTAAAATGGACCCGAAGCTTCAAGTCAATTACACAACAACGTTTCCACTCGAACTGGTAGCTTGACTAAAATGAAATCATATTGAACGGCCATGAGGTTCAAATTAATCACCTGATAATGGACTACAAGGGCGATCAATGTCATGGTTAGGAGTTCGGGAGAACAGGCATATTTCCTAAATTTGCTATTAACAGGATGATTTGAGGGTCGCGAGTACATTTCATTAGATATCGCTTAACTGTTTAAGTTAGACTGTTATTTTTAGAAATAAAGTTAAGATGATTTAAAATAACTATTAATATTTTAAGGACAGTTAGTATAATCATCTGAAGGAGAGGATTGACCTTTTTTCGTGAATTTTGATTGGCTGATATTTTAGTAGAATTTGATAAAATTGCTAGTTAAATCGAACATGTAAACACGGTGAGAATGGTTAGGGATGGATTGATGAGGTTTTTATTGTGTAAATAAAACTTTAGTTCCAATTCCTTGCTTCTGGTGAAGAACTTGGAGCAGGTGGTATACCTGTTACGGGCCTCTTGCGGAGAAATGACAAATATGAAATCATATTGATTGACTACCACATCAATCTTATTTTACCTTGAAATGGACCCAAAAATTGCAGTCAATTCAAGCCTCCTGCGTAGGCCAGAGGTTCCGATGGACCTCCGTTCAGCTTCTACGGTCTACGAAGGCGGTACTAAGTTGATCAACTTTTCCCTTTTGATTGACTGACTATCACATCAATCCCATACTTCATTGAAATGAACCCGAAGTCTCAAGTCAACTACTCAACAACGTTTCCACTCGGAAAACCATACGACACGGTCTACTAAGGCGGTACTAAGTTGAGCAACTTTTCCCTTTTAATAGATTGACTACCACATCAATCCCTTACTTCATTGAAATGAACCCGAAGGCTCAAGTCAACTACTCAACAACGTTTCCACTCGGAAAACCACACGGTCTACGAAGGCGGTACTAAGTTGAGCAACTTTTCCCTTTTGATAGATTGACTACCTCATCAATCCCATACTTCATTGAAATGAACCCGAAGGCTCAAGTCAACTACTCAACAACGTTTCCACTCGGAAAACCACACGGTCTACGAAGGCGGTACTAAGTTGAGCAACTTTTCCCTTTTGATTGATTGACTACCACATCAATCCCATACTTCATTGAAATGAACCCGAAGTTTCAAGTCAACTACTCAACGACGTTTCCACTCGGACTAGTAGCTCCATTAATATGAATCACATTTTACGGCTATGAGGTACAACTCAATACCCATGAAAAGTTTCCATAAGGCCGACCAATATGAAACCATACGAAACGGTCTACGAAGGCGGTACTAAGTTGAGCAACTTTTCCCTTTTGACAGATTGACTACCACATCAATTCCATACTTCATTGAAATGAACCCGACGGTTCAAGTCAACTACTCAACAAAGTTTCCACTCGGAAAACCATACGACACGGTCTACGAAGGCGGTACTAAGTTGAGCAACTTTTCCCTTTTGATTGACTGACTATCACATCAATCCCATACTTCATTGAAATGAACCCGAAGTTTCAAGTCAACAACGTTTCCATACTTCATTGAAATGAACCCGAAGGTTCAAGTCAACTACTCAAAAACGTTTCCACTCGGAAAACCACACGGTCTACAAAGGCGGTACTAAGTTGAGCAACTTCTCCCTTTTAATAGATTGACTACCACATCAATCCCTTACTTCATTAAAATGAACCCGAAGGCTCAAGTCAACTACTCAACAACGTTTCCACTCGGAAAACCATACGACACGGTCTACTAAAGCGGTACTAAGTTGAGCAACTTTTCCCTTTTGATTGACGGACAACAACAAATCAACTACACAACAACGTTTCCACTCAGACTAGTTGCTCGAATATTGAAGTCAATTCAAGCCTCCTGCGTTGGCCAGAGTCCCCGAAGGACCTCCGTTCACCGTTCCACCACGATGAGGTGCAGGTAGGACTTTGGAAGGGACGGGGCGAGGTGGGTATGAATGATTCGAATGTGGTGGTGACACGAATGAGTGATTTTGACAACAACATTGTACTAACAATGAACCCGAAGATTCAAGTCAACTACTCAAAAACGTTTCCACTCGTTTCCATACTTCATTGAAATGAACCCGAAGGTTCAAGTCAACTACTCAGCAACGTTTCCACTCGGAAAACCACACGGTCTACGAAGGCGGTACTAAGTTGAGCAACTTTTCCCTTTTGATTGATTGACTACCACATCAATCCCGTACTTCATTGAAATGAACCCGAAGGCTCAAGTCAACTACTCAACAACGTTTCCACTCGGAAAACCACACGGTCTACGAAGGCGGTACTAAGTTGAGCAACTTTTCCCTTTTGATTGATTGACTACCACATCAATCCCATACTTCATTGAAATGAACCCGAAGGTTCAAGTCAACTACTCAGCAACGTTTCCACTCGGAAAACCACACGGTCTACGAAGGCGGTACTGAGTTGAGCAACTTTTCCCTTTTGATTGATTGACTACCACATCAATTCCATACTTCATTGAAATGAACCCGAAGGTTCAAGTCAACTACTCAACAACGTTTCCACTCGGAAAACCACACGGTCTACGAAGGCGGTACTAAGTTGAGCAACTTTTCCCTTTTGATAGATTGACTACCACATCAATCCCATACTTCATTGAAATGAACCCGAAGGCTCAAGTCAACTACTCAACAACGTTTCCACTCGGAAAACCACACGGTCTACGAAGGCGGTACTAAGTTGAGCAACTTTTCCCTTTTAATAGATTGACTACCACATCAATCCCTTACTTCATTGAAATGAACCCGAAGGCTCAAGTCAACTACTCAACAACGTTTCCACTCGGAAAACCACACGGTCTACGAAGGCGGTACTAAGTTGAGCAACTTTTCCCTTTTGATAGATTGACTACCTCATCAATCCCATACTTCATTGAAATGAACCCGAAGGCTCAAGTCAACTACTCAACAACGTTTCCACTCGGAAAACCACACGGTCTACGAAGGCGGTACTAAGTTGAGCAACTTTTCCCTTTTGATTGATTGACTACCACATCAATCCCATACTTCATTGAAATGAACCCGAAGTTTCAAGTCAACTACTCAACGACGTTTCCACTCGGACTAGTAGCTCCATTAATATGAATCACATTTTACGGCTATGAGGTACAACTCAATACCCATGAAAAGTTTCCATAAGGCCGACCAATATGAAACCATACGAAACGGTCTACGAAGGCGGTACTAAGTTGAGCAACTTTTCCCTTTTGACAGATTGACTACCACATCAATTCCATACTTCATTGAAATGAACCCGACGGTTCAAGTCAACTACTCAACAAAGTTTCCACTCGGAAAACCATACGACACGGTCTACGAAGGCGGTACTAAGTTGAGCAACTTTTCCCTTTTGATTGACTGACTATCACATCAATCCCATACTTCATTGAAATGAACCCGAAGTTTCAAGTCAACAACGTTTCCATACTTCATTGAAATGAACCCGAAGGTTCAAGTCAACTACTCAAAAACGTTTCCACTCGGAAAACCACACGGTCTACAAAGGCGGTACTAAGTTGAGCAACTTCTCCCTTTTAATAGATTGACTACCACATCAATCCCTTACTTCATTAAAATGAACCCGAAGGCTCAAGTCAACTACTCAACAACGTTTCCACTCGGAAAACCATACGACACGGTCTACTAAAGCGGTACTAAGTTGAGCAACTTTTCCCTTTTGATTGACGGACAACAACAAATCAACTACACAACAACGTTTCCACTCAGACTAGTTGCTCGAATATTGAAGTCAATTCAAGCCTCCTGCGTTGGCCAGAGTCCCCGAAGGACCTCCGTTCACCCTTCCACCACGATGAGGTGCAGGTAGGACTTTGGAAGGGACGGGGCGAGGTGGGTATGAATGATTCGAATGTGGTGGTGACACGAATGAGTGATTTTGACAACAACATTGTACTAACAATGAACCCGAAGATTCAAGTCAACTACTCAAAAACGTTTCCACTCGTTTCCATACTTCATTGAAATGAACCCGAAGGTTCAAGTCAACTACTCAGCAACGTTTCCACTCGGAAAACCACACGGTCTACGAAGGCGGTACTAAGTTGAGCAACTTTTCCCTTTTGATTGATTGACTACCACATCAATCCCGTACTTCATTGAAATGAACCCGAAGGCTCAAGTCAACTACTCAACAACGTTTCCACTCGGAAAACCACACGGTCTACGAAGGCGGTACTAAGTTGAGCAACTTTTCCCTTTTGATTGATTGACTACCACATCAATCCCATACTTCATTGAAATGAACCCGACGGTTCAAGTCAACTACTCAGCAACGTTTCCACTCGGAAAACCACACGGTCTACGAAGGCGGTACTGAGTTGAGCAACTTTTCCCTTTTGATTGATTGACTACCACATCAATTCCATACTTCATTGAAATGAACCCGAAGGTTCAAGTCAACTACTCAACAACGTTTCCACTCGGAAAACCACACGGTCTACGAAGGCGGTACTAAGTTGAGCAACTTTTCCCTTTTGATAGATTGACTACCACATCAATCCCATACTTCATTGAAATGAACCCGAAGGCTCAAGTCAACTACTCAACAACGTTTCCACTCGGAAAACCACACGGTCTACGAAGGCGGTACTAAGTTGAGCAACTTTTCCCTTTTGATTGATTGACTACCACATCAATCCCATACTTCATTGAAATGAACCCGAAGGCTCAAGTCAACTACTCAGCAACGTTTCCACTCGGAAAACCACACGGTCTACGAAGGCGGTACTGAGTTGAGCAACTTTTCCCTTTTGATTGATTGACTACCACATCAATCCCATACTTCATTGAAATGAACCCGAAGGTTCAAGTCAACTACTCAACAACGTTTCCACTCGGAAAACCATACGACACGGTCTATGAAGGCGGTACTAAGTTGAGCAACTTTTCCCTTTTGATTGATTGACTACCACATCAATCCCATACTTCATTGAAATGAACCCGAAGGTTCAAGTCAACTACTCAACAACGTTTCCACTCGGAAAACCATACGACACGGTCTATGAAGGCGGTACTAAGTTGAGCAACTTTTCCCTTTTGATTGATTGACTACCACATCAATTCCATACTTCATTGAAATGAACCCGAAGGTTCAAGTCAACTACTCAACAACGTTTCCACTCGGAAAACCACACGGTCTACGAAGGCGGTACTAAGTTGAGCAACTTTTCCCTTTTGATTGATTGACTACCACATCAATCCCGTACTTCATTGAAATGAACCCGAAGGCTCAAGTCAACTACTCAACAACGTTTCCACTCGGAAAACCACACGGTCTACGAAGGCGGTACTAAGTTGAGCAACTTTTCCCTTTTGATTGATTGACTACCACATCAATCCCATACTTCATTGAAATGAACCCGAAGGCTCAAGTCAACTACTCAGCAACGTTTCCACTCGGAAAACCACACGGTCTACGAAGGCGGTACTGAGTTGAGCAACTTTTCCCTTTTGATTGATTGACTACCACATCAATCCCATACTTCATTGAAATGAACCCGAAGGTTCAAGTCAACTACTCAACAACGTTTCCACTCGGAAAACCATACGACACGGTCTATGAAGGCGGTACTAAGTTGAGCAACTTTTCCCTTTTGATTGATTGACTACCACATCAATTCCATACTTCATTGAAATGAACCCGAAGGTTCAAGTCAACTACTCAACAACGTTTCCACTCGGAAAACCACACGGTCTACGAAGGCGGTACTAAGTTGAGCAACTTTTCCCTTTTGATAGATTGACTACCTCATCAATCCCATACTTCATTGAAATGAACCCGACGGTTCAAGTCAACTACTCAACAACGTTTCCACTCGGAAAACCACACGGTCTACGAAGGCGGTACTAAGTTGAGCAACTTTTCCCTTTTGATTGATTGACTACCACATCAATCCCATACTTCATTGAAATGAACCCGACGGTTCAAGTCAACTACTCAACAACGTTTCCACTCGGAAAACCATACGACACGGTCTATGAAGGCGGTACTAAGTTGAGCAACTTTTCCCTTTTGATTGATTGACTACCACATCAATCCCATACTTCATTGAAATGAACCCGAAGGTTCAAGTCAACTACTCAACAACGTTTCCACTCGGAAAACCATACGACACGGTCTATTAAGGCGGTACTAAGTGGAGCAACTTTTCCCTTTTGATTGATTGACTACCACATCAATTCCATACTTCATTGAAATGAACCCGAAGGTTCAAGTCAACTACTCAACAACGTTTCCACTCGGAAAACCACACGGTCTACGAAGGCGGTACTAAGTTGAGCAACTTTTCCCTTTTGATAGATTGACTACCTCATCAATCCCATACTTCATTGAAATGAACCCGACGGTTCAAGTCAACTACTCAACAACGTTTCCACTCGGAAAACCACACGGTCTACGAAGGCGGTACTAAGTTGAGCAACTTTTCCCTTTTGATTGATTGACTACCACATCAATCCCATACTTCATTGAAATGAACCCGAAGGTTCAAGTCAACTACTCAACAACGTTTCCACTCGGAAAACCACACGGTCTACGAAGGCGGTACTAAGTTGAGCAACTTTTCCCTTTTGATTGATTGACTACCACATCAATCCCATACTTCATTGAAATGAACCCGAAGGTTCAAGTCAACTACTCAACAACGTTTCCACTCGGAAAACCATACGACACGGTCTATGAAGGCGGTACTAAGTTGAGCAACTTTTCCCTTTTGATTGATTGACTACCACATCAATTCCATACTTCATTGAAATGAACCCGACGGTTCAAGTCAACTACTCAACAACGTTTCCACTCGGAAAACCATACGACACGGTCTACTAAGGCGGTACTAAGTTGAGCAACTTTTCCCTTTTGATTGATTGACTACCACATCAATCCCATACTTCATTGAAATGAACCCGAAGTTTCAAGTCAACTACTCAACGACGTTTCCACTCGGACTAGTAGCTCCATTAATATGAATCACATTTTACGGCAATGAGGTACAACTCAATAACCCTGCAAAGTTTCCACAAGGCCGACCAATATGAAACCATACGAAACGGTCTACCAAGGCGGTACTAAGTTGAGCAACAGATTGACTACCACATCAATCCCATATTTCATTGAAATGAACCCGAAGATTCAAGTCAACTACTCAACAACGTTTCCACTCGGAAAACCATACGACACGGTCTACTAAAGCGGTACTAAGTTGAGCAACTTTTCCCTTTTGATTGACGGACAACAACAAGTCAACTACACAACAACGTTTCCACTCAGACTAGTTGCTCGAAGACTGAAGTCAATTCAAGCCTCCTGCGTTGGCCAGAGTCCCCGAAGGACCACCGTTCACCCTTCCACCACGATGAGGTGCAGGTAGGACTTTGGAAGGGACGGGGCGAGGTGGGTATGAATGATTCGAATGTGGTGGTGACACGAATGAGTGATTTTGACAACAACATTGTACTAACAATGAACCCGAAGATTCAAGTCAACTACTCAAAAACGTTTCCACTCGTTTCCATACTTCATTGAAATGAACCCGAAGGTTCAAGTCAACTACTCAACAACGTTTCCACTCGGAAAACCATACGACACGGTCTACGAAGGCGGTACTAAGTTGATCAACTTTTCCCTTTTGATTGACTGACTATCATATCAATCCCATACTTCATTGAAATGAACCCGAAGGCTCAAGTGAACTACTCAGCAACGTTTCCACTCGGAAAACCACACGGTCTATGAAGGCGGTACTAAGTTGAGCAACTTTTCCCTTTTGATTGATTGACTACCACATCAATCCCATACTTCATTGAAATGAACCCGAAGGTTCAAGTCAACTACTCAACAACGTTTCCACTCGGAAAACCATACGACACGGTCTATGAAGGCGGTACTAAGTTGAGCAACTTTTCCCTTTTGATTGATTGACTACCACATCAATTCCATACTTCATTGAAATGAACCCGACGGTTCAAGTCAACTACTCAACAACGTTTCCACTCGGAAAACCATACGACACGGTCTACTAAGGCGGTACTAAGTTGAGCAACTTTTCCCTTTTGATTGATTGACTACCACATCAATCCCATACTTCATTGAAATGAACCCGAAGTTTCAAGTCAACTACTCAACGACGTTTCCACTCAGACTAGTAGCTCCATTAATATGAATCACATTTTACGGCAATGAGGTACAACTCAATAACCCTGCAAAGTTTCCACAAGGCCGACCAATATGAAACCATACGAAACGGTCTACCAAGGCGGTACTAAGTTGAGCAACAGATTGACTACCACATCAATCCCATATTTCATTGAAATGAACCCGAAGATTCAAGTCAACTACTCAACAACGTTTCCACTCGGAAAACCATACGACACGGTCTACTAAAGCGGTACTAAGTTGAGCAACTTTTCCCTTTTGATTGACGGACAACAACAAGTCAACTACACAACAACGTTTCCACTCAGACTAGTTGCTCGAAGACTGAAGTCAATTCAAGCCTCCTGCGTTGGCCAGAGTCCCCGAAGGACCACCGTTCACCCTTCCACCACGATGAGGTGCAGGTAGGACTTTGGAAGGGACGGGGCGAGGTGGGTATGAATGATTCGAATGTGGTGGTGACACGAATGAGTGATTTTGACAACAACATTGTACTAACAATGAACCCGAAGATTCAAGTCAACTACTCAAAAACGTTTCCACTCGTTTCCATACTTCATTGAAATGAACCCGAAGGTTCAAGTCAACTACTCAACAACGTTTCCACTCGGAAAACCATACGACACGGTCTACGAAGGCGGTACTAAGTTGATCAACTTTTCCCTTTTGATTGACTGACTATCATATCAATCCCATACTTCATTGAAATGAACCCGAAGGCTCAAGTCAACTACTCAGCAACGTTTCCACTCGGAAAACCATACGACACGGTCTACTAAGGCGGTACTAAGTTGAGCAACTTTTCCCCTTTAATAGATTGACTACCACATCAATCCCATACTTTATTGAAATGAACCCGACGGTTCAAGTCAACTACTCAACAACGTTTCCACTCGGAAAACCACACGGTCTACGAAGGCGGTACTAAGTTGAGCAACTTTTCCCTTTTGATTGATTGACTACCACATCAATCCCATACTTCATTAAAATGAACCCGAAGGTTCAAGTCAACTACTCAACAACGTTTCCACTCGGAAAACCACACGGTCTACGAAGGCGGTACTGAGTTGAGCAACTTTTCCCTTTTGATTGATTGACTACCACATCAATCCCATACTTCATTGAAATGAACCCGAAGGTTCAAGTCAACTACTCAACAACGTTTCCACTCGGAAAACCATACGACACGGTCTATGAAGGCGGTACTAAGTTGAGCAACTTTTCCCTTTTGATTGATTGACTACCACATCAATCCCATACTTCATTGAAATGAACCCGAAGGTTCAAGTCAACTACTCAACAACGTTTCCACTCGGAAAACCATACGACACGGTCTACAAAGGCGGTACTAAGTTGAGCAACTTTTCCCTTTTAATAGATTGACTACCACATCAATCCCTTACTTCATTAAAATGAACCCGAAGGCTCAAGTCAACTACTCAAAAACGTTTCCACTCGGAAAACCACACGGTCTACGAAGGCGGTACTAAGTTGAGCAACTTTTCCCTTTTGATAGATTGACTACCACATCAATCCCATACTTCATTGAAATGAACCCGAAGGCTCAAGTGAACTACTCAACAACGTTTCCACTCGGAAAACCATACGACACGGTCTACTAAGGCGGTACTAAGTTGAGCAACTTTTCCCTTTTAATAGATTGACTACCACATCAATCCCTTACTTCATTGAAATGAACCCGAAGGCTCAAGTGAACTACTCAACAACGTTTCCACTCGGAAAACCATACGACACGATCTACTAAGGCGGTACTAAGTTGAGCAACTTTTCCCTTTTAATAGATTGACTACCACATCAATCCCTTACTTCATTGAAATGAACCCGAAGGCTCAAGTCAACAACGTTTCCACTCGTTTCCATACTTCATTGAAATGAACCCGAAGGTTCAAGTCAACTACTCAAAAACGTTTCCACTCGGAAAACCAGACGGTCTACAAAGGCTGTACTAAGTTGAGCAACTTTTCCCTTTTGATAGATTGACTACCTCATCAATCCCATACTTCATTGAAATGAACCCGAAGGCTCAAGTCAACTACTCAACAACGTTTCCACTCGGAAAACCACACGGTCTACGAAGGCGGTACTAAGTTGAGCAACTTTTCCCTTTTGATTGACTGACTATCACATCAATCCCATACTTCATTGAAATGAACCCGAAGTCTCAAGTCAACTACTCAACAACGTTTCCACTCGGAAAACCACACGGTCTACAAAGGCGGTATTAAGTTGAGCAACTTTTCCCTTTTAATAGATTGACTACCACATCAATCCCTTACTTCATTGAAATGAACCCGAAGTCGTTTCCACTCGTAAAACCATACGACACAAGCCAATTGAATTAGATATGTGTCATTTATAGCCCATATTATATTGCAGTAAGTTCGATAAAGGTAAATAAAAGAAATATAGCGGAAGAGCTTCTTTTATGTCAATAAATGGCTGTACTCTAGAAATTAATTCAAGGTTCTTAGAAACATGACTTTGAACGTAAGAGATGCGTTTGAGCCAAGATAAGTGCTTATCAATTAAGACCCCCAGTTATCTATTACATGACAATCTGTTAAGAGAAACATTATTTATAGAAAGAGAACTTATATTCAAGTACTCCTCTTCATTAACGAAACATAAAGAAATTAAATATTAAGAGATACAGATTTTTATAGAACAATTATTAAAAAGATTCGATTCATTATTAATTCATTCTGCGAGTTTGATCTTGAGTTAAACCTGGGACTCAGTTTGCTTAAGTACGATTCCATTCGGACCACCTGCGTTATCGATATCGAAATCAGCGTACATTAGGCTCTTAAATGCTTTGTTAGATATTTACTACAAAATCAACTTTTCCTACCTGGATGATGTCCTATCTTCTTTCCGCCCTTTGCCTACTGTAAGGTGACGTAAATTGGTATCGATGGAAGTGCTGTTCTAAATGCTTTATTTTTATCTTTGGTACATAATTTTAAAATTTTTAAAAATATTTCTTTTCTTTATAATGTTATTTTAATATTCTGATTTAACTGCATTTCTTGATAGTATGCATTTTATAATATTTTGTGGCAAATTCTAATAACTTTTATTTTTATTTTATTTTGTATCATTGTGAAAATACTGTTTTTTTTACAATTGTAATAAATTATTTATGGCTGATAATAATGTTAAAAGGGGTTGCAAATTTTATTCGATCAAATACCTTAAATACAAATATTGAAGTTTGAAATTCCAAAAATAAAAACCTAAAATATAATAACTCAAGTGTCAGCATTATGGAAAAAAAGTCAAGCTGACCTTCATTTACAAATTAATAGTAGCGTCAAATTAAAAAAAAACAAATGAATATCCCGAAATATGTATACTTGATAAGATTTGTTAAGTAACATCTAATAATTTAACAATAATAGTAGAACAATTCGGTTCCTCATACCGGATCCAGTTGATTGACAGGATGCATAGTTACTATGATTTACGTCCAACATGGTAAAAAGTTGAAATAATTTACATTTTAAATTAATTTATAATTTAAACAAATGAAAATAGATTTAATTATTTTTTCTTTATATTTTACGAATCACGGAGAGTGCTGTTCCCCCACCCCTAAATCCTCCACTGCGGACACATTGAAGTTGATATTTTATTGGCGAGGGATACGTCTTTGTGTCCCATTGTCTTACATTGTCATTATGGCGTCTTGAGGAAATGGGATGAAACGATGGTCGAACATTAGATATAATTAGACTAAATAAATTAGATACAATTGAAGTTTATATGGCCATGCTTTGTTACATAAAAACTTTGTGGTTCTTTGTTTGCTTAAATTTGACTGATTTAGTTAGATTTTTATTAATCCATTCTATTGCTTTCGTTTGTTTAATTATTTTTATTAGTAATTTATTAATGAATAAAAGTAAATTAAGTTTCAATTAAAGAGAAATTACATCTTGTGAGCAATTCAATTAATTTAGCAAGAAACATAACTATGACCAAATTATTAAGAAAGCAACGATTTTTGTAGAATACTTTTGGCAATATTGCTATTTGAAACAAAATCTTTCCCGTGATGAAGGAGCTTGTTCACATGTCATGATTGTCACATATATAAGTTATATTCATAATATTCGCATGGATGGATCTAGGTCACTTTGGCGGGGGTACAGACTGGAACCAATGGGCGGATTTAGAGGGTATGGGTGGCTACAGCTACTAAAATTTCGTCGAAAGTGATAAATTATTGAAATAATTAACACATTATTAAAATTATTAATTTTTATTTTATTACAGGTTTACTATATATTTACTTAAATTTTCTTATATTTTCCGAATGACTGAGAGGGCCATGGCTCCCCATCGGCCACCTAAATCCGCCCTTGAATATTTGGGCATAGTAAAAGTCTTAACAAAATGAAGAGATAACCTTTTTTTTTGTTTCTGGTGTAAAGTCAGCTCCACTCCCCCAAATGACGCCGTTAATAGTTTAACACTTATCCTGGCTTATTAAATTAGCGGTTAAGAAGCCAACTTTTGTGATAATATTTAAAAATCGAACAACGCAAAATTTTAAATTATTTTAACTATTTGGCTGAGGCATTTCATATTTGCAACTGTTTTATTCAATGCAGGATAAGCTTGTTTTATTACAAATAAGCATGATTCTTCAACAATTAATTTTAGCGCAATCACATAAGCTAATTAGTTTTAAACACCTTTGCTTGGAGGTGTTCTTATAAGTCTTTAGTAAGGCTTGTCGTGTGTCTTTTAAGCTCTTGTGTGCTTCAAAGCGTATTTTTGGAGGATCTCGTAGCAACCTATTTTGCAAATCGAAAGCTTATGTTTGCGCTGCACATTCCGTTTATTTTTATTTGGTCTTTATCATATTTTTTTTTAATATATGGTGAGCAAATTCATCTATTTATAACAATTTGCTAAATGAAACTTACAAATTATAAGTTTCAGAATGATTGTTATAGTTTGGTTACAGGTGCTGAAAAACGTGATGTTTATTTCAAAAACCTAGAAGTTTACTCTTACAGGCATTTTGGCTCTCTTCAAACAATTTATTTTGAAGTTCCTTTAGATACCAGTTCTTTTTCATGGAATCTCACAATAAATAAATCAAGACCTGGATGTGAAGATCATGCATTTTATCTGTAGGTTTAGGGCATTTGATGTTTCTTTTCTTGGATGCACTGATATCATTATACATACTGTTTTGAAGAAAAAGTATAAGTATACATTTCAAATATCTCCAATTTTGTAAAGGTATATGCAGCATGGTTCTTTTCCAATTGACAACCACGATGGCTTGAACACTTTTCCGTGTGCATATAAAATTGGCAGAACCAGTCTTTTCAAGGACAACCTAACAAGCTCAAAATCAATTGTTATCGAGCAGCCACCTTACGGCCAGTGGTTTTTGGGTGCTCTCATGAAAGAAAATGTCAATGAAGTGGTCAAAAAGGTTGAAATCTCTGTTCTTTTTTATTAAATTTATAATTCATTTTAGGTTGTATTGATTCCTTGTTTAATATATCTATTTTTTCTAAATAACCTGAAAAATAACGTACTCATTTTAGCTGTCGTCATTATGGTGTGATTATGGCCTGCTTGGGAACATGACATATTTTATAGAAGATGTCAGTTTAGTTATTCCAGGCACAAAAATGGATATCAATATGTCTTCACAAACTCAGTATTTCAGGTATGCAGACATAAAATATTGCAACACTTTTTCACATTAAATTACATTTTCTTAACTTGTCATCTTATCACGTTTTTGAATATCTCAATCATCTATTATGATTTTGATCCCAGGTTGCTGGGATTTAATTTCTAATTACATTACTTACTTATTGTTAGTTAAATTTTGGTGCTTTGTTTAATTTTGTTTTGGATATGTGATATTAAAATTTATTTGTTGACCAATTGGTTTTTTCTTAAGATTTTAAACATTCAAATATGTTGTTTAATTTTAATATAGATTCATGACTGGTAGAAATGTGTATAAATACAATGTAGTGCTGGAGATAAGCAATCTGTCATTATCATCATCATCTTGTGATATCACTGTAATAACTGGGAGTGGTGCTTTACCTGGATTAAGTGGGGGTTCACCTGCTTACAATCTCACCTGCATCAGTTCTGCTCCCGGTTGCAAGCTGGAGTTTGATGTTTATTCTCCAGAGGTCGAAAAGTGGCAGTATTTGCTAATTCAAAATAACAAAGGGACAATGATAGTGATGCAACTTGCAGTTACTTTGTTTGGTGAGTTTTTCCATTCAAAAGTAATCTGCCTTGCATGCTTTGCAAGAGTGGAATTTAGATGTAAACATCATGAAAATTTATTCTATTAGAGTTTGAACTGTTTGTACTATTTGTACGATACAATTTGCACACTCTAACTTCACTTGTTAATATTTTCATAACTTTATAACTGCGAGACAAAATCTTTACTGACAGGACAAGAGGCTTTAGTGTGTTTCGAGGATCATTTACGCATGGATCATTCACTTTCAATATTTCTTCAGTAAAATGTTAACCTTCACGAAACTATGATAGTTAAATCTATTTTCAGTGATGTCAAATGGACGTCATAAATTGATGATAAATTGAGTAGAGTTTGAATTACTTTAATGATTGCAGAATGCATGACAGGAGCTCTAAGGAACAGGACGATGAATCATCCTTGTTACTTAAGTCAACCTCTTTTGACGATAACCCATCCCGACGAGGTGCAGAATTCCATCTTCAGCTTCTCCTACGACAAAGAAGAATCCATCTTGGTGCCCCGACCTTTTGTCTCCATGACGACGTTCAGCGTCGACAAGTTCAAGGACATCGGCGGGACACTGAGCTTGGATCTGACGGTGAATCCGATCGATAAGGCATTTGACAAGGTTAGATGGAGCTCGAGTGAAATCCAAGTGAGTAATGCATGCTTTTTAGTTTTATTTTACGATGATTTTTCTTGTGTTATTTGCTTAATAATAATAATGTTAAACAATTTGCCCTTTAAATGTCATTAATTTGTAATTAGGTGAATCAGGTAAATTTATAGGTGCTTGTTATTGAATGATATTATTATGTTATTGAACTCATATCAATTTACTGTAGTACATTCTTGCTTGTACAAGCTTGGTCCTTAGTTTATTTTGTTTGAGGATAAAATATTTTAAAACAATCTTGTTTCATGTGTGACAAGGCTTCAATAATTTTCACTTAATTTAGGTTAATGAAGCTTTATTTTTCTCTTTCAAATGACTTTCAAATAAAAAAGTTTTGTTGATTGACTTAATTTGGTCTAACATTTGCACTCATGTTATTGGCTGTTATCAGCATGCATGTTGCCTTTCATTATCACTGCAGATTAAAAATTCTGATAAATTACCATGAACTTAAATTTTAAGTATTGATAAATAATCACAAAAAGTGCCAAATCGTCCCCTGTTATCTTATTTTTACTAATCACTTGTTTTTTAAATATAAATTATATAAATCTATTAAACTTGGCAAATTTGATTTTGTTATATAGTTAATGAAATCACTTTGATTATCCAATAATGTAACTGTAACTGTGCGATGAAACATAATTTCACTATATTCTTGAATGAACTTTTAAATATGCTTGCTTATTGCATGACATTTGATATGGTATTTATTACCTGATTCTCTTCAAATGATTTCGAGCACAGCAAACCATCCACAATTTTTCTTGTTTTCTAACAAGCACTTGATCACTCATTCCTTACAGGACTTTGTGGTTGTTGTCTGCATTCAAAGAGGTCACACCACGGTTTCAGAGGATGGCCAGTTGTCTTGCAGAGATAAGGATGTTGTGATGTTGAATTTTACTAATCCCCATGCAGAGGTGCGATTTCTTTATCCTGAGCCTGGCATCTATTTCATTGGTCATCAGGATCTGAAGCAGAACCAATCAGACAGACATCGGTGGAGCTTTAATTTTATTCTTATATCGAGATTTTCTCATTTTGAAGTTTTATTTGCAAGTATTTAAGTTATAAATGTTTTTGTGGATGTGGAGTTTCATAAAAATTGGCCAGAATTGATTGGCAAATATTAATGTCGTATTTAGTAATATTTGAAATATTTAACAATTAAGTTAATTTTTTTTCAGAGACCCTCAGTTAGGACTGTTTGTGAAGGTTAAGGTCACCTCCTGCGAGGACTCCAAGTGTCAAAATGGAGGAAAGTGTCGAACCGTCATGAAGGGACCTTTTGTCATGTCATACTGCTACTGTTTAGCAGGTGTGTGTGTATTGATTTGTTGTGCAATCTCATTTGCTCTTTGTTGCAATTAGTTGTATTGGTTTAGTTCACAATTCAATAATGTGAGACAACTTTCGCCAGAACATTATCACTTTGTCGTGTTGTTTGTTGTTGTTACTGTTGTTGCACGTCAGCGAGGATTAATGACTCTTAATGGCAAACACCTGTGCAATGCAAGGAATTCACTCCAGGTTCTCGAGGCATCACCTGTTCAGATGAGTCCAACATGCTTTCCAGGCCCATTCAGATGTTGTACACCCTGTTGCTCACTCTTAGCAACTTGGCCTTCATTCCTGCCATCGTCATATCCTTCAAAAGATGGCGCTACATGGAGTGCATCATTTACTTCATCAACATGCTATGCTCGGCCGTGAGAATTATTTCTCCAACTAATTATTTTCAAACTCCGTATTTTCATTTATGAATAATGATATTTTTTCTGCTTTTAGTAATATTTGTTTGAGAAGACTGGGGAATATAATAGTGTCATAATTTTGTTATTATCACTTGCAGTATTATTTATTTAATAATATTATGCGAGGTGAAGATTTTGTTTCAAATATTTTCAATAATATTATTAATAATGATGTTAAAAAACAAGATAAGACTGCTTGATGAGGGTAGCAAATCTTTGTCTAACTATTGATTATCATTTTTTTATTATAAAGTTATTTTTAAATCTAAACCAAATAACTTTAAAACCCATCTAAACAATAACCACATTGGAGTTATGAATTGCACCAGTTCTACCATGCCTGTGATATGAACCAGTGGAGCACATACGGCCTGTGCTTCATCCAATACCGCGTTTACCAATACGCTGACTTTTACCTCTCCCTCCTGTCTTTTTGGGTCACCTTGCTGGCCATGTCTCGAATCAAGTCTGGCTACATGATACCGGGTCTGGTTACGGGAGTCGTCATCATCGGCATTATGGTCGAAAGCAACCCCAGCGGACCGATCGTAAATATCATTCCCATTGCCACGGGCATTCTCATTGTCATCATCTCTTGGGTAATTTTGGTGCATTTTTGTTTTTATTACTCTGAATAGAAAATTAGAAGTGCATGAGATAAATTTATTTCTTAAATAATTTACGAGTTTTATTTTTTACCACTTCTCAGGGTTTAAAGTCTTACAGAAGCAAGAGTATATACCCGAACAAAAGAGAGTTCTTGTGGATCATACCGGGAGTGGCCATGGCCGCTTTTGGTCTGATCGTCTTTGCCTTCATTGAGAACGATGTCAATTATCCTTACACACACAGCGTATGGCACCTGTGCGTCGCATTGTGCATCCCTCTCGTACTTCCTCGTGACAAAGTCGTCTGGGAGCTCACTGAAATAAGTTAGCATGCGAATGGATGTTGATTTTATTCAGGGAGGTTGCTGCGATTCAATCCGCCATCTTATTTAAAAGCTTTCCTGAATGATGACTTTTTAGGATTTTTCATTTTAACACTTTTACGTTTTCTACGCCGATAATTTATAATAGCCTCGCTAGTGAAACCTCTTTAACCTATGGCTACTGATGATTGCATTGTTGTGTTGCTCCAATAATCTTTCAGTTTTTTCATACTTTGGCATTTTTAATATTCAGAAGAAGATCTTGCCGGAGACTAGTAGGTCAACTGTTGATTGTATGAATCTTCCCTAAAAAATGTTTTCTCTTAATTTGATTTCTGGCTTCAGTTGTCTTTTTGTTGTGAAGTGGAACATTTTTGTTTAACTGATTAACTATCATCCTGAATTCAATTTGTTTCAATTGATATTTTTAAACCCTTGGCAGATGTTGAGTTTCAGGTTTTTAAATATCAGTCAAAAGTGTTACCTTTGTTTGGAGGGGGAATAATTCAGTGTGTTTTTTTTTTGAGAAATTTTATTTGATTAACCAACAGAAAAAGACAACCAAATAAAACAACTCAAGGTTCCGCCTTAAGGAAACACATGCTTCTGCTGACCCTAATTAACACATTATAATTAGGCATATGTTTTGATTAGCTGTTTTATTTTTATTTTTAACTTTTAATGAATTGCTTTAAAACTACCACTTTTCTTTCTTTGCTTTCATGCACCATTTCATACATTTTCTGCACCGATCAATCAATGAGGCTGATAAATCGGCTGCAATGTTAATGACATATTTTTATGCCTTCCGAAGCCCAAGCCAGATACTCGATGCCGCAAGAGTTTAACTCGGGATCGGAGGACGACGAAGCCGTCTTGATCCAGAACCTCCGGCTGAATAGGTACACCAGTCTGCCTTCCCCACCGACCGCTACCCCTCCTTTGGATGACCACCAATTCAATGTTCTCTCCTGAATGAATTCCAACCTACTCTGGCTACTTGTAATGTTCAACTAATTATTTTTGGATTGCCTTCTAATTAAGATGTTCCAATTTAATTCCTTTTCAGCTTTGCAACTTATTTAAATAATATCCATTAACTGTTCGGTTAATTTGTCTTTCATTTTAGTGTGTAGACTAAAGCTTCATGACATATTTTGTTTTGTATGTGCGACTAGCAATTTTCCATGTTATTGAATATATTTTCCAATTATTGTTGATTTGCATAGCACAATATAAAAAATGTTAATAAATTCAGTCTCATTCTAATTGTTTTGATTTAAAAAATCCACTACATTTTTTTCCTGCTAAAATGATTCTGGGAAATTGCTGTTGTATTTTATTATTCCTGATTGCACTACTTATTAAATTAAGAAACAGTTATTCGTTGTTTCTGAAATGATCAAATAAACACATATGCCATTCAATGACTCAGGATTCAAACATCAAGTTTTCTAATATTTATTTAACTACCTTGCTTATCTCTGCAACAATAAATCATCTTATGAAATGTGTATTGCCTTTATCTTGTAAATCAAGCTATCTTCTGGTGGGGCGAATGCCACAAATGGAAGATTACTGAAGGACGATGCTTGCGATCAAGTCAGCAAACTTCAAGCCCTTGGCCTTTGCCTCGGCTGAAGTGTCAGCCACCAGTCCCAGACAACTGCAGTTGATTTCTGACAGCACAAGACGTCTCCCGGGGTTAGAACTTGGGATTTGTCCGGGCTTAAGACCCTCGGGTCCAACATTTTCTTCGATGCAGTCCACTGACCACCAGTATGGAACGTCGTCCAAGTTGCAAGTCTTGAGGAGCTCATATGTCCAGGCGACGACAGCATCGACAAGAGCCTTTTGTTTGTTGAGATCCAGGGTCGTGTAAACGGCTCCAGATCTCAGAGTAGCTGTGAAAGCCGATTCATCAACTGGCTTCTTGTGCACCACCTCCAAAATCTGAAAATAGACAAAATTTTTGATGCTTGCAAGCTGTGATGGATAATAATTAGTTTGTGGAGAATTAATGAAGTGAAAAATAGGTGAATGTTAACCTGATGCTTGGAAAGAAGGAAACGGAATTCTCCATCTTTGATGAGGGGAAGGAAGGGCATGCTGATGGCATCTTCCTGGCAGAGGGCCAGAAATTCAGGGATCACGTCATTGCGAGCAATTTCCTTGGAAGTCTGGGTATAGGCATCCGTCATGAGGATGTGATCGCCCTTGTTTTCCAACTTCCAGACGCCGAGCCCGGTTGAGCCACGGAGCATTTTCAGGACTCTAGGTGGCCCTCCCTTGGGGAGGATTTTGTCGATCTCCCCCTGATTCTTCTTGAGGTCATCATAGGTGTGCAGAACGGTGCCATGGACTCCCATGCCAGTGTCTTTCAGCTCATACAGAATGTACTTGCTGCCCAATCTGTCCATGTGCTCTGCATCTGGTCCCAAAAGAAGACCGTCTTTTTTCAGTTCATTCAGCATTTTGACGTAGTCATTCAGAGACAAGCTAGGGTAGTCCATAGGATTGACACGCCCCAGAAAAGCGGTGTCAGGGTATTTGGCTTTGAGACTGGCAGCGGTATCCTTATTGGTGACGAATAGAATTTCCGATTCCACCCCTTCATTAAGCAAATTTGGCTTTAAAACTAAATATACAAGAAAATAAAGAAAGACGAATGTTACCCTTTCTCTTGAAAGCATCTACAAGCCAAGGAGAGTCTCTTCTGTACTTTCCTCCCGGGGTTTCGGCATTCTTGTCTTTAGCCTCCTCGACTTCGAGAACCAAAACTCTCTTGAACTTGCCCATGATATCAAAAAGTCTTGAAAACTTTCTTCTTCCAAGTAATCGGTAAACTGAAATGCTGGAGTTTTAAGTCCTTAAACTCGAGAAGAGGATTACCTTGATCAATTCGATGCACGGCCTCGAACCAATGACCGCAGAACGAATTGAGGGTTAAGTTATGTACCATTTTCTGAGGGCTCTCTCTTCTTGCCTTCCTGTCTCTCCCCTTACTGCCTCTCTCGCTTTTTCCACTTTCTCCCGCAGTTTCCATGCTCGCATGCACCTCCCGGGAGTGATCTTTTGGATCATCCAGTTTTGGAGTTTTCCAATCCAGATGAAGAAATCCATAACTTTTATGATTTTATATAATATGTAAGATCTCTGAATGAATTGTTATTAGGCTAATGTTTGCAATATCATATCATCATTTATAGATATCCTAGAAGTTGGATTATGTCTAAAATTATCCATTTCCAAAGTTATTTTTTTTCTTAATTTTGATTAATGGAATTCATCCTTTTTGGCTCATTGAGAAGTCGGTCTTGGCTCAGAAATGGATAGAGGCTGCTTATTTTCGCGCTCACAATTTTTTTTAACGTCGGAAAGAATGGAAGTAGAGTAGACGAATGGGCGCTCATAGTAATTGCCATAATACTGCTGAAAGCGTTGTTGCTTGCTTTATTCCAAACGCCTCACTCGACGAACACGTGATCTCAGCAATAACGGAAAACCTGCTGCCTCGCGAGTGGAGAATGTACAACTGTGTTCCAACACTCGTGTCTCGCTTACTTAACTTACTTTTCCATGAAAACAAGTTACAGTGCAGATGATGTAAAGGAATTTTTTTCCTTGAGTGTTCCTTTTAGGTAATTTTTTTAAAATAAAAAATATTCTCCTCTGGAAATAAGAAAAAGGGTTGACTCGATGCAAGGCCGACCAGCGCAGGGATAAAAATCGATACTGAACTGCTAGTGGGTCGCTACTGGACAAGAAGAATCAATATCAAAACTGCCTTCATTGCAGTGAGGTGTCCAGTTGATCATGTGACCATGTTTGCGGAAGATTGGGGAGAGTTGAGAATTCAAGTGCTTTTTGTTTTTGTTCCAGGCGACATTTTTATTTCGATAATAAGTCTTATGTTTTTTATATCATCTAAATTATAATATTATCAACTAGTGCAATCCTAAGTTGTCAATTTATAATAAACAGTTTAAATTTATAATAATAATAATAATAATAAGAATAATAATAATAATAATAATAATAATATAATAATCATAATAATAATAATAATAATAATAATAATAATATAATAATAATAATAATAATAATAATAATAATAATAATAATATTAATAATAATAATAATCATAATAATAATAATAATAATATAATAATAATAATAATAATAATAATAATAGAATAATAATAATAATAATAATAATAATAAATAATAATAATAATAATAATAATAATAATAATAATAATAATAATAATAATAATAATAATATAATATAATAATAATAATAATATAATAATAATAATAATAATAATTAATAATAATAATAATAATCATAATAATAATAATAATAATAATATAATAATAATAATAATAATAATAATAATAATATCGATTGATAGCGTGAACTCTAATAGCAAAATTTTACAAACTGTCAATAACTAATGGCAAATAAATATAGGATAGTAGTATTTGTAATTGTAATTGTATTTGTAATTATTTATCTGGCTTTTTTTTTATTTATCCAAACTTGATATGAAAGCACTTTTTAATAGATCTATCATTTATATAGCGCATCCAAGGGCGCTCCCTTGCGGTGCGAGCTGGGTTTCGCATAAGATACATTCCTATGAAATGTGCATTATATCACTACACCCTAATGATATATATAAAAATGAGAAATTCTGATGAATGACGTCAATTAATTAATTTTTATAAAAATAATGCAATGTCGAATTATTTGGATATTAACAACGATCAAAACATCGAATATCATTAATTTAGTGTTAGCGTATTGGTGGGTGTCCTCAGCAATGATGTTGCTCTATTTTAAATTATTTTATTTGTAAATATAATTCATTTAATAATATTAATCAAAAAAGTATTTGTTAAATAAAGTGTTTTAAAGCCTTCGTTAGCATATTATTTAAAAGTTCAAGCTTTTAGTAATTATGGTAAATTTGATCTCTGAATCAAAATTTTAAATTAAGCCATTAAACCGCGTTGTTGTTCTGAACTCACTTCTTCTTCTTTTTCTTCTTTTTATTATTATTATTATTATTATTATTATTATTATTATTATTATCATTATTATTTATTATCGAAGATACCTGCTCAGACAAGTCCGCCATTTCTTTTCTTAACGTTTCTTCATAACTAGCTCGTCGAGTGGTAAAGCGTAAACGCGAATTCTATTAAATAATTAAATTACTACTAACATTATTAATGATGACAATTATTATTTTTTTATATTTATTCTATATATTATTTTATTAATAATTTAGTAAGACACGTGCCTAAAATAACCATAAATTATGTTCAAAGGCGCTGCAATATTTCCGTCTCTGAGTAGCATCACTATGACCTCCACCTCCACCAGGAACAACAACAACATCATCATCATCATCATCATCATCATCAATCATCATCATCATCATCATCATCATCATCATCATCATCATCATCATCATCATCATCATCCATCATCATCATCATCATCATCATCATCATCATCGCATCATCATCATCATCATCATCATCATCATCTTTTCAATATAAAGGTTTTCTTGTCGAAGATATCCTGGAAATGTGCTTCTTAATGACCTACAACGCTTCCTCTTCCATTTCCTGAGTCACGCTCTATATCGATAGCATGTACGCTTGCAGTCACACTTGAATGGCCACTGCGTAAGAAATCCTAGCAACTGAAGCCGGATTACTTTCAGAATCCAAAGCCATCTATTTATATAATCCACTGAAAGGCATTTAGAGACTGCTCTAACACTGCATATTTAAAGATATTATTATCATCCTCATCGTCATCGCCGTCATCATAATCATCATTTTTGTCGTCATCACCATCAATAGATTCAGCGACACTCAGGTGCCTGGAATTAATGTCTGTTGTTCCGTGACACGCTCAATTCCACAAGAAACGTGGAGGCTTATTATTGATCACGTGGCCGATTTTAAAATTATTCTATATATAATTTTTTTGTATATTATAATTTTTTAGTTTTAAATCAGCAAATATCCTATTATTTCAATCCTGCAATGTCTTGCCGAAATACCATCGTGTTATTAAAAAGTTTATTTAAGTGATTACATGGCTAAATCGTGATTAAATTAAGTAAAATCTAACAATTATGACGTCATAAATCCTTTCATCC
>JAJTWR010000389.1:0-52500 GCA_021613335.1 Whitmania pigra | reverse complement strand
TTTTAGAATTTGTGATTCGTTCACCAGTATTGTAAAATCGGTGGGGCTACGTATTTGTAGTAATATTTGTAAGATTGATTGATTGACTGGTTGGTTTTGTTGGCTAGTCATAGAGGTCATTTGGAGGGGGCAACAGCCTTAAACTGACTTTAGACCAGATGGTTTTGCTAGGGTCTGCTCCCCCTGAATGTTGGCCAGAAGCAAAAAAGATCTTCTCAAGCAATGCAAGGGTTTTTCCCCCCTCCCTTAGGAAAATGCTTCAATGACGTCCTAGATTAATTAATTCATTCCTTCACTCACTATTTGTTTAACATCAACGTTCCTATTGGTCGGCATTTCACTGATCGCAACCACCAATCAACATCGAGATTGAATTTACTAGTTTTATTTATTACATTTAATTTTTTTTATTCATATATATTTTAGATCTTACAACGAATTTGATCTTACATTCGTCTCCTTCTTTCTATAGTCCGGCACCCGTTTACAAGCATAGCAAGAATTATTAAGAGTTTACAATTACGAATAGATCTGATGTCTGACTCTGATTGGTTGAGATCTTATAAACGACATCAGCTTCTCAGCCCAACATTGAATATTTTTAAAATCCCAAACCTGAAGAGTTGAATGAAGCCATAAAGCTCAAGAAGGATCCCCACAAATGCCCATCCGAGCAAAACCACAGCAACCCCTCCAAAGAAGGAACATGTCCCTTTTAATTTGTGCTTCTGAAAGAAAAACCTGGCAGTCCTCTCGATCCCAATGACAACAGTAAGACCAGATATGAAGAGTATCTGAACAGAAAACATAATTGTCAATGAAAGCTTTAATTGTTTTTGAAAAGCTTTGCTAATACTAACATTTCCTATGGCAAGCAAACCTCGGTCAAAAAACAGCAAAACGCCCAAAAATAAGAAGGCCACTCCAAATCCAGTTAAACCAACACCTATCTCTGTAATTGATAATTATCAATGTACTATAACGTGTTACCAAAAACTGCAACTGCTTTAGTTAATTTTTTATCGCGTATTTTTGCAATGCTTCAATGGCATTAAAAAGAGACAAAATATAGCTCACTTTGCAGGTCTGTCACAGGAATCATGTTTGCATATTACGTATCGAAAATCGTCAACTTTAAAATTAATTGCAAAGTTAATCCTGCACTTAATCTGCACTTTATAGGCAAGTTGATAGTTTGTAGAGGTCCAAATTTTAAAGCAACAGAACGTAACACATGTCCAACCCCGGATGTATACGCTGGAGGTTTCCACATAAACAGAACTACGGATGCCTGAGAAATAATTTTAATGTTTTCATGTATAATTTTTTAACGTTTTGAAAAAAAAACTATTTTAAAAAATGATTAATAATTTTAAAATACCTGTCCTAAGGTAGTGATTTTTATAAAGTAATGTTCTATGAGCATCACATGCTCGTCATATGTTATTTTATGCTGCCCATAAGCGGTTGGTTTGTAATTGTTTTAATGATTTTTTATACTAGAAAACTTATTGCCCATACAGCGATTTAAAATTAGGTGTTTGGATTGTTTGTGTGGTTTGATCGGAGATAACCAGTTTGCTCCGGCCTGTTTATACAATTGTCCATTTAATGCAGGTCTAAGCAGTTGGCAAGATATCTACTAGAAAATAAAAAGTATTTTAAAGCATAAACGTTATGTCTGGAATTCCGAGAGGAAAATTGATCGCCGTGATTGGTGACGAGGTTACAATTAACCTAATTAATTATTTTGTAAGAATAAATTGTGGTCTAAGATTGTGCTTTTGTAGGATACTTGCACTGGATTTCTTTTGGGAGGTATTGGAGAACTAAACAAGCAGAGAGAACCTAATTTTTTAGTGGTTGAAAAGAGTAAGAATTGTTATTGTTTTAATAAAAGCATGTTGAGAATCAGCCTGAACTTGAACATAACTTTTCCTAGATACCAGCATATCTGAGATTGAAGATTCCTTCAAAAGATTTACAAACAGAGATGATATTGCCATTGTTCTCATAAATCAGAATGTAATTCCATATTCTTACAACTAATTTTTGATTTAATGGATTGAACTCTAGACAATTTTCACTCTAGCACTTTTGCCTTCATTTAATTTCTAGTAAATTTAATGGAGAAACCATCTTAACTTAAATTCGTAGGCTTATCTCCAACTTCTTTGCAGGTTGCTGAATTGATTCGCCATGTCGTTGACCTTTACACCGGCACCATTCCTGCCATATTAGAGATTCCTTCCAAGGAGCATCCCTATGATCCTAGCAAGGATTCTATTCTCAGGAGAGCCAAGGTCAGTCCATGTTTTTATTTATTTTTTTGTGTGGATATCGAAGTGCCAAAGTGCTTGGACGTCTTCCTGCCTTTGATGCTGACAGAATGCAATTGATGGTGCAGTTATCACTGGAGTGCTGATAAGTGGTTTTTAAGAGATAAAGGAAGAGTGCTAAACAAATGTTTCATTTTATGTTATTTTATTATATTTCTTGCTTGTTTTTATTTAAAGTAGCCCACGATTTAATGGTCATTGGACATTCGCTGCGATGTTGTTTACGAAAATATAATTTCAAATCAAATTGTTTATATGTAGTTTCATGTTTAATGTCAATTAATTTTGTGATGTATTACCATTATTGTTATTACTGTAATTTATCTTATTGCACATTACTTTTTTTGTTATTATTATTATAACTATTACTGCTTGGATTTTTACTAGTGTTCATATAGTTAACCAGAATAGCTTTTATTGTGTCACAGAGATTTAGTTCTTTAAAATTTCACATGATCTCAAAGTGTGATGTAATTAAAGTTAATGTGTGCCCATGTCATTAAAATCCAGATGACAGATTAGTAATATATGAATTAAAGACTTTTACAATGAAGTGGTAATTAAAAATAGGAAGGTCACCCAAGCATCCATTGTTTGCCATTTGTATCTCAATATGCTTTCAATCTCTTTTCACTTATTTTTAAATATAACATGTATTAATTTTAATTTGATTATTTTTAATTTAAACTTATATTGTTATTAAATTATTTGTTTTGAAATATAACTTAAATGATTGCGGTTGCATCCACAAATTAGTTAATTGGTATTTTTCCAACTTCAGGGCATGTTCAGTGGAGAAGATGCAAGATAGACGTCAAACTCAAAAGTTTCTCGAAAGAGTTTATTAACCATTGATTTATTAAAACTAATGAAATATTTTACATTTCTTGTGACATTTTATGAAGTCGTTATCATTCCACATAAATGATGACCAAGTAGGAGACTGCTTTACTGTCATTAAAACATCAATAAGTACAAATCCTTAGTGTCATCCTTCGAGGATCAGAGTTTTGAGTTGTACATTAAAATTCTGTGCAAGAAATAATGTGCATCACGAAACACGACACACACAACGAAAATCTCTACTACAAATCACTCAGTGAATCTCATGCAAAACTAACGATCAACGAAATTCTAAAAATTGTTACAAATGTCCGATTTCTATTTTTGGGCCCTAAAACCACCAGTAACAGGTAAATCCTTGTTCCGCATCAGTAGTCATCGATCGGAATATATTGACGGGCCGATAAAGCATTCCTCAGTTGCACCAGTTTGTCGTTGCGGTGTTCATTATCGCCCGTGTCGCCATCGATCGGCCGGTCATTTGCGGCGACAGCGACAAAAATTTCTACTCAGACACCTGCAGACGCTAGCATAGGAGTGTTGAATCCAGGAATAGAATATAAAACGGAAGTTCTTGCTGCTGAGGCAGTAAGCTACGAAGTTGAAGGAATGGTTGATGGTGCTCAGAAGATTGGAAATGACCGTGTAGAAGCGACGGAACATGTCCAGATCCGGATAGTAAGTCAGCTGGATGATCTGGAGAATGTGCGCCAGCGAGGTGAACGCGCTGCAAACTGTTGACATGATCACGACAACCAGAACCATCCTTGTCACAGCTATGACGGCCACTACTTGGGCACTTTGCCTTAACGTCTGCTTTCTGCTGCTGGGAGCGTGGTTTGCCGCAATGCCATTAGATCCGTTTCTGCACTTTCCATCCGATTTGTCTTCTCTTGCACTTTCTATTCCAGATGGAGATGTCATTGTTAAACAATGAGCTTCCTCGATGTCTTTAACTATATCCAGTGCGTTGTCTCTTTCTATTGGCTGGCATAGGGCCGGTGATGGATCGTATAATGCTCCAGAAACTGGAAGAATTGGTGCGAAAGTCATCGTGGTCGTGGTTGACTCTGACAGAGATTTATAACGAGTTCTAGATTTCTTGGTTTTGTTTTTCTTGTCCTTATCGATTTTCTTGTTCTTATTCATCTTCAGAGCCTCGTCTGAGCCTGCAATTTTTTGAGTGCTTCCAGCCACAAATATTTTGATCCTCCCACTCGATCTGGAGTCCTCACTGCCCTTGATCATGGCATTGTTCTTGAGAGAGGAGATGATTTTGAAGTTGAAGAAGATGAGCAGTCCAATGGGAATGACATACTGGAAGAGGGTAAAGATGACGAAACGGTATCCAATCATGTACACTTTATCGTCCAAGAGTCCTGTTGTGACGAATGAATGTCTCCGGAGAACCTCAACGTATCTGGAAAGTGAATCAGGAGATGAAATTTAAGTGTACATAATTTGTTGGAGAATTGTCCTTATAATATAATCGCAAGGAATTCAGGTAACTTATTAAATTATAAAAATAGTTAACTAGTGATATTGTTTTTTTATGCAACAACGTCTTATTAATACAAATCTAAGACACCACAAACAAATAATTATAAGCTTTAATAATCGCACTAGCGATTTAAAATTAATAAAAGATGCACAACAGTTAATTATCTTCCGAGAAATTATGCCGAAATTATGATCAAGAAACTTAGGTCGAAGAAAGGCGTAGGGAAATGAATCGTAACTCAAATACCGTCCTTTGCCAAAAAAATCCTTGTAAACTCGTAAAGTTATCGTATTATTAAAATCAGGAATAACGGTTAAGTGGATTCTTAACTCCCGGCAAAAGTTAAACCCGCCCACGCTTGCTAATCCAAAAATGTGACGAAAAGGTTAAGACCATCCTAACAGATAAGGTCATTTGATGGCTAAGTCCTTTTATTGGAGTTATGGTGATTCAATTTGGAGTAATATGATGTTTTATGAATTAATTACGTGATTATTTAATTATAAATATATGGGACATCTATAACAAATTTCTTTTTACTTTTGAAGGGATTCGTCAAATCCTTAGATTTTATATGAAATTAGCTCAAATTAAATTATTGATTTTGGAATGAAAATGGTTAAATGATATAAGCCAATGCTTTACAATTTGAAAAACTAAAGTCAACAATTTTTTTCCCATTATGACTCCTAAGACAATTGTATTCGACAGTTGAACACGTGACAAAAAGCTTAAATTGTGCAAGCAATAGGCAAACAAGACCTAAAAATTAATAAATAGCATAGCCACATTCCCAATAATTCGTCATTACAACGATAACTATGACAATAAAAAAAAACACCCGGATGCAATACATCACTTCACAATCGCTTCACAGACCCCCCTCTGAGAGGCTGTACACATCTCCACTTTTGTCGTCTACCATTGACTGATGACGTCATCAATGGCTGGTTGTTGCTGGAAAATGTTTCGCAGCATATGGATAAAAAAGCAACGACAAAACAGAAAGGGAAACCGAGTCCCGAAAGTGCGGCACCCGGTCCTTAATAGCCCAGTCAAAATAGCACCATCAAAACATAAAACTCATTTCAAATAATCAAATTTAAAATCAGTTATCGGTTAATGTCTTCAACTCATATAAATATTTTTTTTTATAAAGATACATTGATTATTTAGTCGCTGGGCTATTTTGACTGGTCACCCCGAAAGTGCAAGACTTACGGGAGGATGTTGAGATGCAAATTGAATTTTTGAAGATATTGTCACGGAATGAGGTTCCTGTTTGACAGAAGATGAAAATAATGATGATGATGATGATGATAATAATGCTTGTTTAACTTTATAATAATAATAATAATAATAATAATAATAATAATAATAATAATAAATAATAATAATAATAATAATAATAATAATAATAATAATAATAATAATAATAATAATAATAATAATAATAATAATAATAATAATATAATAATAATAATAATAATAATATAATAATATAATAATAATAATAATACTAATAATAATAATAATAATAATAATAATAATAATAATAATAATAATAATAATAATAATAATAATAATAATAAATAATAATAATATAATAATAATATAATAATAATAATAATAATAATAATAATAATAATAATATAATAATAATAATACTAATAATAATAATAATAATAATTGTAATTTTTTTTATTTACATATTGTGAATATTATTTAGTTATAATTATTATTGAATATATCAAAATTATGTACCAACATTCATTAATGAATAATAATTTATTCATCGTCATAATGCAATACAATACAATGCAATGAAATACAATACATTACAATGTAATAAGATACTATACAATAGAGGTGCAACATCAATGCAATAAATTCAGACGAATCGACAAGGAAACTCCTTAAAAAAACCCTGCTTTCAGTTTCTCCCATTGCATCCCATCCTATCCATCTACAAGTTCAAGGTCTCAAAGGAGGGGAAGTTGTTTTGTGGGTGCAAACATCGTCATCACCATCATCACCACGGATAATTAAAATTTGAATTAGATTTACATTGATTGAATACTTTGTGCGAAGATCATCATCCTAATCACATATCAAGAGCTTTAAGTCAATCATTTGTGACATCGTCATCGTCATCCTCATCATCGTCATCATCTTCGTCGTCATCGTCATTATCACCATCATCATCATCATTTCACTTTTAAGTCAACAGAAAGCCGTAGAGATAAGTTGTGGACTTAACCATGGAGGTCATGACCTTTAAAATGCACACGCAATCTCACACAAGCGCATAA
Organism: Whitmania pigra; assembly: GCA_021613335.1. NCBI lineage: Eukaryota > Metazoa > Annelida > Clitellata > Hirudinida > Haemopidae > Whitmania > Whitmania pigra. The sequence continues at coordinate 45,505 of JAJTWR010000389.1, read as the reverse complement.
TGAAGATTCTAGAGACAAACGATTTACTTCTTACGGTAACAAATAGTTTGACATTTGTATTTTTGTTCTTTCAAACTTAACAAAAATTAAAGAATTTATAATTCTATATTTTTTAAAACTGAATTTATTACTTCAAATCAAATTTTTAATAATTTTACTATTATAGAGAAATTCCTGATGATTTGTTTTTGAATATTCTGAAGAATTCACATATCATTACTTCTCAACCTGGACAAATGTCAAAGAGTCCAAATAAATACAAATTAAATGAAGCTTCTCCAAAAGTTATTTGAAATCGCAGAAACGTTTGAAATGAAATAATTGATTTTTAAAAGAAATATTTAAAAAAAGTAAAAACACCGTTGCTGAAGGGTTGCTTATTGAAAGAGTGAAATTATAAATTTTAATGTTTCTTGACATTTTGTTGTTTATTTATTTATTTAATTGTTTATTATAATAATATACATAATTAAATATTATAAAGACATATGCAAATTGTAAGAAAGCCAGCATTGCAAACACTCATATTCACCAGAATATCTTACATGATATTACAACTCAACACAGCACCATTTTATTCAAAGTATTTTATTAAATTTAATCATCGGTGATTCGTCATTTCACGCCATAGAAAATTCAAGTTTTCACATTTTATGGTTCAATTTATCTTCTTTTCTTGCGGTCGTGTTTACAGAAATATAACAATAACAATAATAATAATAATAATAATAATAATAATAATAATAATAATAATAATAATAATAATAATAATAATAATAATAATAATAATAATAATAATAATAATAATAATATAATAATAATAATAATAATAATAATAATAATAATAATAATAATAATAATAATAATAATAATAATAATAATAATAATAATAATAATAATAATAATAATAATAATAATTAATAATAATAATAATAATAATTAATAATAATAATAATCATAATAATAATAATAATAATAATAATAATAATAATAATAATAATAATAATAATAATAATAATACTAATAATAATAATAATAATAATAATAATAATTAATAATAATAATAATATAATAATAATAATAATAATAATAATAATAATAATAATAATAATAATAATAACAATAGGAAGCAACGATATTCTTCTAAAATATAAATGTAAACGTAATTTATTTGCATAGTGTCAAAGTCGTAGACTCGGAGACTCTAGTTGTGAACCATTTATGTAGCGTTTCTTTCGAAAGGGCAGTGCTAGCTGTGTTTCGAACACGACACATTACGACTGTTACCAATGGGGCAAGGTAACCCGACCATGTGAACGCTAATTTAATAATTACATTTTGTCTTTTTGATGCCATTGGATATTTTATCTGAGTTAATTATTCTAAAAATTAATTCATTACTAAAAAATCTTATTTACAATTAATTTAATTAACAATGTAATATTGTAATAATTATTAGTTAATTAATTAAATTTTATTAATATTATTCATTAATGGACTTATAAATCATAATAATTATAAATTAAGTATAGTAATAAATATTCGATAATGAACTTGTGACGTTTGTGATGACGTCATGGCCAAATGTTATTAGCACTTGTCGAAGATAAAAAGCAGCTTTTAAAACATCATATGGAGTCACATGTTACGACGACGACGACGATGATGTCTGTGTTGGTGATGATGATGATAAGGAACGGTTGTAATGATAGCGATGATGATGAGGATGGTGGTTAGTTTTAGGTTTATTTAAAAGCAAGTAAATTTTTGTATTATATAAATTATTATTATTTTATTAAATTTAACATTCTTTGACACAAATTGATGCCTTTTTAAGCTGCGGAAGTTGTTACGTGAGATTGGACACTACAGGTGTACCCCGACCCACCTTGTCACGTGCTTGGGAGAAATTACTGTGCTCACGTTTACCTTAAGTATTGGTTTCGAATGATGTTTGGGAATTTCCAATTGATGATGATGATAAAGCATTTAAAATGCAAATAAAACGTCTCAATAAATACTCTCCGTAATACAATGTTATTTTATCCTGGAGATGAAAGATTAATATTTCTTAAATGTTTACTTAATTGAAAGCGAAAGGCATGTATTTAGAAAAAAATAGTTTTTTTTCTAAAATTTAATATAACAATTCACAGAAAATGAACAAAAAACATTTCCACACAAAGCATCCAGATGCGACATTGGATGAACGAAATGCTGTTTGACTGGAGGAAGAATAATTTTGAAATAAAATTATAATAAAACTATAACAAGTTTGAAATAATTTATCTTTGTAATAATTAAAAATTGTTTTAATAAGTTATATATTTTCTAATACGCAAGAATATTATTAGAGGAATGATCTTCTTAAGCATTCAAATTTATTCATTAAATTATGAAGTTTGTGCAATGAATTTTAAAATTTTTCAGATTTATTATTTTGAATAAATAAATATTAATAATAATATATAATTTTTAGTAATTAATGTCATTATTTTAAAATAAAAATATTACCATTAAAATGAATTGTTGATAAATACGAAGTTTTTATTTTGTTAAATGATAAATTGTTTTAAAAAAATATTCTTTCTTTATTTTTCTTGCTTCAAGAAAAATGGTTTTGAAAAATAAATTTTTTAAAGTGATTTTTCACTTCTTTGCGTAAAACAAGAATTTCCACATTGCATGTTCTCAGCTTTATCCTGAATTTAAAATAATTACTGCTTGAATTTTTGCAAAATTCAAAAGTTTTTTGATTTTAACTGTTGTATAATTTAACACATTTCTTTATTCCGTTGATATCACAAAATATGTGATTTTAATGCTTTGTGATGCTTTCATCCATGCCTAGAAAAATGAGGAATTATTCATTTAACTGTAATAAATAAATGGAAAATCCCAGTAAAACATTAATTGAGAAATCATTCTCTCATAGCAACGTTCTCATTGAATAACGTTATTTTAATGGCTAAGAATTGTTGGAATAAAATAAAATAAAATAAATAATTATGCATTGAGAACCATTTTTATTTCAGAGAAAACCGATCAAGTTGGAGTGGATGGGCGTTGAATTGATGATTCCGATGATGATGATGATGATGATGATGATGATGATGATGATGATGAGTGGACATGTATAGGTGAACATGTTGCTGTTGTGTTGTTGTTGATGTTGTTGTCGATGTCGTTGAGCTAATGCCTTTGGCATGTTATTAATAGTTTTGAGGCTATACTGTTGATATACGGTGACTAATATTATTTTTAATATTACCTTTAACATGTTAATATACATTTTGTTACTCCCACCTTGTTCGTGATGTAAATTTAAACTTTAATTATATTTAAATATTGATTTTCGATATTGACGTCGTTGTTGATAATGATTGTTTTGTCAGCCGACCTAGTTGCATCGAGTGTTTCAGGGAACTTTGTCCTCCAATGAAAATTTAACTTCCGGTTTCACTTCAATTGAAAAATATTTGAAATTGAATTTGTCATGTCATGGAAACCAAGAGATTGATTTCAATCGTCGGATATGAAATTTATTCTATTCAGCAAATATTTATAATACTTAAAAAAAAAGATTATTGTAGGGTCACTTATTATTATATATAATAATATGTATTATATATATTTTGTATAATAATATAACATGTTATGAGATATAATATGTTTAAATAATAATACATGAATGAACAGTAAGTAATTTTACCGAAAATTATGTTATTATTATTATTATTATAAGTTTATTAATTTAACTAATTGCTAAAATTCATTGCAATTGATTTAATCGATTCAAATTTTATTAAACGATCATATTATGTTATCATATTATCGCATTAAAATAATTCAGTTATTTGTGAGCTTAATTTTTTTTTAAATAAAAAATCACTTTGTTAATCTAATTATGAATTACAGAATCCAGGCATATGACGTTGAACATTGGAATTAAATTTTTTAAAATTGCAAATTGATTGTTTTTTTTTTTAAATTTAAATAACCCTCTATAACCTAGATGTTATTGAGGATATAATATGAGGTAATAAAAATATAATAAAATAAAATAAATTTTATACAATACAATACAATAAAATGCAATACAATACAACACAATGCAATATAATATAATATAATATAATATAATATAATGAAAAGATTTAAAAACTATTTCGTGTTCACATAAACATTATTTTTGAGAAAAATAACTTTAAAAGGTTTAATTAAGTTGAAAATTAAATTGTCTAACATTTAAATAAGAACTTGACAAGTTTGCCTTAAACGGACGCAAGTAAGTTGAATAAGGAAATAATAACAAAAACGTATCATTAATAATGTAATGTAATTATTATTATTATTGTAGATATGTATATATATTTTTATATTTTTTTTATTTCTTAATATTAAATTAATATAGTATTTAAATTAATTCAAAATTAAATTAATTAAATAAATTTTAAACAATAATTTAAAAATAAAATATCGCTTAAAATATACCGTAAAGATCAGTGTTGTAAAAATTACCTCATTTCGGTAATTAGTTACAAGTAAAAGTAATAGCTCAAAAAGCTACTTAAATATAAGTAAGAGTATTGTCTCAAAAAGTTACTCAATTAAAAGTAAAAAGTTACAGCATCCAAAAGTTACTTTTAAGTAAAAATTACAAGTAACTTTGATGCCGCCATTATTGTGATCATACATCATTCCGTATTATTTAAAAGGAATTGTTTCTATTAACGTTAAAACAATTATTGGTATTAACTGCTAGTATTAACAGTCATTAAGTGATAACATTTGAACTAATGCATTCTTTTGGTGTTTTATTATTATTTATTACAATCACAAGCATTTGTTAATTTTGTCCTCGAATAGTTTGTCACTCATTATGGTCCTTCAGCTGTTCATACCAGCAGAGCTGAATAAGCGTTAAACAGCTGCACTAGCTGGCAGAGGAGCGTTCAACTGGATAAATAATGTTCATGTCATCTGATCGGTCTTGAAGATACTGCATCAGAATATCACTTGACCTTGTGCAATTGAAGAAACTGTCTTCAACACTGTCAGCATCAGATGAATGAGATGCTTTCAGCTCGTCCACCATTGCTGAATTAGAAGATGCTACTCTGGCTACCAGTTTCTCATGAAGCTTGACAACCGTTGGCAACAGATATCCCATATTCCTTAACTTCTGTTGGATGCATGCGTTCCACGTGCTTCTTCAAGTTAGATGAAGAACCTTCATATGCTGAACATATAGTTTTTTTTTGTTGGCAGAGTAGGCATGCATATCTATATGATTTTCCTTTTATTGAAATCTGAACATTTTGTTCAAATACGGACAATCAAACTGGCTTCAAATGAATCCATACTAGGATATATTAAATCTTATATTATTATATGTATACAATATTATATATTAAAAAAGCTTCGGTATGACTAATCAACAATTTCCGATTTAACAAAAACGACCGGCGATAACAACAATAACAAATGAGCGATGATGGGAAAGAAGAAGGTTTTCGAACAAACCAAAGAATAACAATCTAGAATTTTAATTTTAAATTAGTTTATTTTATTTTAAAATTTTATTTATGTTACTTTGTAACGTCTTGTGCAAAAAAGGTAACGAATTAAAAGTATGACCGAAAATAGTAATTTGTTACAAGTAAAAGTAACAGAAATTTTTTGTAACTGTTACAAGTAAAAATTACCAAAAAATGTAATTAATTACAGTAACGAATTACATGTAATTCGATACTGCACAACACTGGTAAAGATATTATTATTATTTCATATTTTTTATTTGCAATAATTTGTCTAATAGCAGGTCTCCTAATTAATATGAGAAAGATATAATATTCAATAAGACACCTTCGGTCAACATTGGAAAGGAAGTTACTCGGAGATAGGAAAGAAATGAGGACTCGTGTTCGTCGCTTCCATAAATTTTCCACCCACCTATTAACCCTTGTTAATTAACCCCATTAACAATCCATCCACCAATCCATCCATCTACCCACCCATACATCCGTCCGTCCGTCGTGGTCGTCATTATCACCGTCATCATCATCATCAGCATCATTATCATTGCTGAGACGTAATCGTTCTCAAATGCTTTTATTTGAGTGTCGCTCTATTGGATGAACAAATGATGAACGAAATCCAATCAAGGTCGATTGTTGATGTTGATGATGATGATGACGACGAAGTCAACGTTGATTAGGATGAAGATGATGACGACGATGTAGACGATGATGATGTTGATGCCCTCAAATGTAACGATTCTCTCCATAGCCTCCGAACAACGAGTGCATTAAAATATCTTATTCGGAAATATTTAATGGCATTTCATATTATAATTTCAATATGATTTATTTTATTATTTAGAATTTAAGAACGCTTCTAAAAAGATAATGTTAATGCTATCTGAAAATCAAATCAGAAAGGTTGAAACTCGAGATGAAGTACTGCTCTGCCCCTCAGAATGTAGAAACATTGCAATCAAGTGGCCCTTGACCCAGAGATTAAGATCTGAGGTCATCTGATGCTACGGCAAGTGATTGCCGAGGATTCAAAGCACCTTTCAAATAATGAGATGGAAATTTTCCAACATCTGATGAACTCCAACACTCCAAAGATTCATGAAAACTTTTTCAATATTCAAAAAGTTCCGAGACACGGAAAAGCGATTAACAAAGGGTTTTTTAGCTTTCGCTTTGCTGAAGGTTTACAATGGTTTTATTTCTCGTTATTTCTCAAATTAAATAGTGTGACTTAATAATACTAAAAGGTTTTGTCTTTGGAAAATGCAAGCCTCGTCACGTATTACTGACGAGTTTCCCGAACAAAAATCTCGTTAAAAACATCGTTTTTATTGAAGACATCTTTAACAGCGGAATTTACAATTGGTTCTCAAGAAGTTGGGTTTCTTTCTTTTAAATTTTAACAAAACTATTTCTTCTAGCCGAAAGTCGCTATAATCATTTCCGTTTATATCATCTGACGTTATTACGTGTCATGTTCACAAACCAGCCTGCGTCGCCTGGGAGCGCCCTAGGGTAGAAGCCGTAAATAAATGGTAGTACCATCTTGGATGCCACCATATCATCATATTATCAGATAAATAAGGCGCTCAGAAAATCAGATAAATGCAAATATTTATTATAATAACTTTAGTCATTAATCAATAATTATAATTTTTTAATATCATAATGTTAATATAATTTCTCAGATTCATAAAAATTATTATTTTATAATATGTTCAAATTAAATTATATTATATCGTATTATATTTATGTATATTACAGAACTTATTTTTAAATTATAGTCTCAATGTTAGTTACATTAACTCTAGCAAAATAATTCACTTAATCTAATAAAATTAAATTGACTAAAACCGAATAAGTTTAAAAAAACCCCATTTTAATTCCATCTTGAAATTACCAGGGTGTCCTAAAAAACAACAGCTTCTAAGCCCTGTGGACCACACGCAAATGAGGTTCCTATCTCGTTGACAACAATAACATCGAAAAAAAACCTCAGAAAATCGAACAGCCTAAATATCAATCTCCCCATAGAATTTAATGTCCCTATTCAGGACCTCTTCTCACCACGGGACAGAACAACAAAGGACAGTGAGAGACCAACTTGGTCCTCGAATACTGAATGGACGACAGGTGTCCCTTAAAAAGTCATTCAAGTCAAAGTCGGTCATACCCCTCTCTATACTACCCAACCCTCTTTTCGTAATAATAATGTTCTATCTACATTAATAATAATATAATATAATAATATTGTTGATGTTTTATAATATATTTATAATATATTAACATTATTAATATTAAAACACGAAAGTTCATTAAAATCTTAAATCTTATATTTTTATTGTTATTATTAATTAAATTTACAGGAATAAATTAGAATATTTTAAAAAACATTGGGTAAAGTATAAATATGTTGTTATAAAACCTTTAGAAATATTTTGTAAATTGATGGACAAACAGATTTGATTTTTGATTATTACAAGCATTTTATTATTCAGCAAAACAAACAGAACTGCAAAAAACGAAAAAAAAAGAAATAGGTTCTCTTTAAGTAAAGATCTCATTGACATCCAAAGTACATTTTACTTGAGACGAGGAAAACTAGAATCGTCCGAGACATTTGGGGCATCTTCAAACACTCTCGAAGACCTTCTCTCGTCCCCGAAGTCTGTTCTGTCCATTCCACCTCTGCCTCTGCCTCTGCCTCTTCTGCCATAGTAGCTAGCTGTTCCCAATTTGATCTGAATGCCAGTGTTGCCATTTTCCTGCTTCACGACATTGTTCACTTTAACCTTTTCCTCTGCTTCATTCTCTTTGGCACCTTCCTTGTTTTTAGCAACATTCAGTGTAGATTTCTTTCGGATTTCGGCCTGCATTTCCTTCCATTCATCCAATGTGTACTGCTTCACCTCTGGTTCGGTTTCTCTATCTCTTCTATATCTTCCCCTACCCCTGTAAGGTCTGCTGCTCCTTGGCTTTTCGTCGAATTGACTTGATGAAGCTTCTTCGACAACGGCGTTCTCGGGGGATGGGACTTGTTGGTCACTAAATCCAACTCTACTTTGACTAAAACCTCCTCTGCCCCTGTAATACCTATTCCTGGGATTTTCTTCAACAAGTCTTGAAGAAGCCTCTTCGGCGACAGCAGCGAGAGCGTTCTCGGAGGATGAGACGTGTTGAACCTGATCATTAAATCCAACTCTACCTGCCTATAACCACCTCTACAGCTGTAAGGCCTATCATTTTTTGGCACCTCCTCAAATTGACCCGATGATACCTCTTCGGGAGCCGTAACGTTGGCGTCATACGATGGTTTAACAAAGCCTTCTCGGTCTCTCCTAAATCCTTCTCTGCCTCTGGAAGGTCTGTTATTTCTGGCACTTTGTTCAGCTTCTCTCGTTACAGCCAACATCTTGGCAGCAAAGGTTGAATATGTTTTCCTAGTGAACTCTTTGCCTCCTTGATAAACAACTCTTTCTCTGGGACCCTCGTCAACGACCACCTCAGTGACACTCTCTACTTTCTTTTTCTTCTTTTTCTTTTTTTTCTCGTTAATTTGAAGACCTGTGTCACCTTCTGCGGTTGATCCAGTTTTCTGAGTTTTAGAAGAAACTTCAATTGTATCAGCCTTCTTGGGTCGGGACTTTTTCTTGGCAGCAGCTTTGATGGCCTTCTTCAATGCTTTCTCTTCCTTCTTTTGATTGAACTTATCGAGAAGTTCTCCAGCAACGTCATCATCGCCTTCTTGCTCAAATGCAAGGAACCTGTTCTTTATATCTACTCTAATCTCTACTTTAGCCATGATATTTTTCTAGAATGAGTTGAATATTCTCAATTGTTTTCTTTATGAATGTGATCTTAATCGATAGTTTTACAGAACGTAATCTGCGCTGAGGTCCTTCCAAAAGATCGTGAAAATGAGAGTTAATAAAAATTTAATAATATTAATAATAATATCAATATTTTATAATATGTTATTAGTGTTTTAAAATTTTAATAAACTTTCGTAATTTATGTTTTAAAATTTTAATAAACTTTCGTAATTTATGTTTTAATATTTTAATGAACTTTCGTAATTTATGTTTTAATATTAATAATGTTAATATATTATATAACATTAACAATATTATTATGTTATATTATTATTAATGCAGATAATAAATTATTATTATTATTTGTATTTTGTCAATTTTCATTTATTGTCCCCAGCGACTTAAGTTCAATGTTTTCAATGATTTAACAGATGATTGTTGCCAAGAACCAAATTAAATTTTTTTAATCTTCCGAGAAAATATCTCTATTCCGATTTAAAAAAAAACTCGCCAAAAATAAATTACAATAAGTAAATGAAAATAAATATCAATAAATAAATAAAATTAAATTAAAATAAATATCAATAAATGAAAAAAATGAAAATAAATGAAAATAATTAAGAATAAATAAATGAAGAATTGGAAATTTACGTGGTGGATCAACGACGGAGGAGAAAAGAAAGCACATTCACCATCATTATTTCGACTGCAAATGATTTTTCTTAGTGATGACGATGACAACGATGATGATGACGATGACAACGATGATGATGACGATGATAACGATGTTGATGACGATGACAACGATGATGATTGTTTTGTTTGTTTGAGAATTTTTAAATCAATCAATTTTGCTCTTTAACTGCGAGAACCTGAGTACCTGTGAGTGTTTATGATTTGTTGCTGGTGATGATGATGATGACGACAACGATGATGGAAATATAAAATGTTTTCTAATATTAAAATAATAAGAAAGATAAAATTTAATTGACTTCAAAGACGAAATAACGATAAAGAAGTATAAGACTGTTTAAGCAGCAGTTGTACTCGACAATCCTTGAAGTAAATTGTCAATTCCTTCCCATTCTTTTTTACATTAGCAGCCAGATTTACTCATGTTATAACATGAGGGCATCTTAGTAATAATAATAATAATTTCAATATTAATAATTAATAAATAATAATAATTGTATTAAAATCTTGGTATTGATAGCAATAACGAAGATGATTTTAATGTAGACAGGACATGTCAAATCATATTCCATTACTTGGAAAAGGAGACAACATAAAAGATCATCATCATCATCATCATCATCATCATCATCGTCGTCGTCGTCATTGTCATAGTCATCATCATCATCATCATCATCATGAAGATGTTTCCCACCATTTTTCATCTCATGATTTCTCCATTCACTTGTTGATATTGACGTTCTTCATGGGACAAAAATTCAGAAGATGCTCTTTAGAAAAGATTTTTGGGGGCTAAAATCACGAACAGTCATTTTTTTTTCATTTTTAAGACCTTGAAAGCTTTGCAGTACTTGTATTTTTGGTGATTGATTGTATTTCAGGTATTTGTATTCGTGTATGAGGTATTGGTATTCGTATATTTTTTTTATTTTATTTATTTATTAGACACAATTGAAGGGCCCTTGGACCACTAACACAATTGCAAGAGAAAACAAAAGACATCGACCGGCATGTACACAGGGGCAGCATATACAATAGATTAAATGTAATTTAAGTAGTGGCTAAAGTCAATGTCCCGTATTACAGCGTTGAAGCAGGAGGCCGTGGTTGATTTAACGACATCACCTGGCAATGCGTTCCATGGCTTTACGATTCTATTGAAAAAGGAGAATTTAACAATGTCTATAGAATAATTACTTTGTTTAAGTTTAAGACAATGTCCTCGTGTTCCTGTATAGTTTTGTGCAATGAAGGATTGTATTAGAAAGGTATTAGTAAAGCCATGTAATATTTTGAATCCAAGTGTTAAATCAGCCAGAAGTCGCCGCCTTTCCAAGGTTGGAAGCTTGAGCAACCTTAGTCTCTCCATGTATGGATATGATGCCACAGATGGAATTGATTTGGTGAACCGCCTTTGCACATTTTCTATTTTGTCAATTAAGTATTTGTGATGTGGATTCCAGACTGGGGAGGCATATTCGAGTATTGGTCTAACATATGTACAAAAGGCGAGCTTTAAAATGTCTCGATCTTTGGAAGAAAAAGAGGTTCGGATCATCCAGGAGATTGTTGCGGCTCTTTTGGTGATGGCTTCAATGTGTGAGTCGAACTTCAGGTAAGGATCCATTATAATCCCTAGATCTCTGATCCTGTCGACACGATGTAGGATATGCCCGTCAATGGAGTATTCATGGAATCCCCCTGTCTGTTTGCGTCCTGTTACAGAGAAAACTTGACATTTGTCAGGCGCAAGTTGTAGTTGCCATTTGTCACTCCACTGGGCCACTTTGTCAAGAGCAGATTGTAGCTGAGTTGGAGAGACTCCGTTCGTAGTGTACAGTTTGACATCGTCAGCAAAAAGCTTGCAAACAACATTCGAAGTCCCGAGCAGGCCAGGCAGGTCATTTATGTAGAGTAAAAACAGGGTTGGCCCAAGTACGCTACCCTGGGGCACACCGCTGGTGACCAAAGCCTCCTCCTACACAGAGCCGTTGATTTTAACCTTTTGAGTCCTCGAGTCCAAAAAATTGCCAAGCCACCCTTTAATACTGTCTCCAAGACCATAAGCTGAGATTTTATTGATAAGTTTGGAATGTGAAACTGAATCAAAAGCCTTTCTAAAGTCGAGGTATATTATATCAGTGGTAAGCTTAGCTTGGAGTTGCTCTGACCACTGCTGAGTGCACTCGAGCATATTTGTAATTGTGGATCGGGCCTGAACAAAACCATGTTGACTGACATCTATCAACTTGTGATGGGTTAGATGTTGCATAATTGCCCTGTTTATTACTCGTTCCATCACTCTGCAACTTGTTGAAGTAATGGAGATTGGTCTATAGTTTTCTGGTGTCGTGGTGGGTCCTTTTTTATGGATGGGTGTAACCAGAGCTACTTTCCATTCCTGGGGCAATTTTTTGTCTTTAAAAGATATTAGGTATTTGATTTTACCTGCATTCGAAATATTTGTGTTTGGGCTTTGTGTATCGGTATAACAACATGTAATGGCACAACATTGTTGTTGTTGTTGTTGATTAACGCCATTAAGTGGATTGGAACTAATGTTTCTACAACTATGTTCGAGTCATGGATCCGTCTTGAAAGGCCATGTTCTTAATCATTAGACGAGATGAGGTAATGTGAACACTCATTTACCTCCCAAACACTTTAACCTTAATCTCTCCTCTCTTGCTATATGTGCTTCAGATTTGGAAAATATTTTTCCAGGTTCTTTGTCATGGAAATTGAGATGAATTTTTTAAACCGCCATTTTTGATAATGTATTCCTTTAGATAATTAAGAAATGATTCATCTGAACTGGTAAGATTGCAATTATTAACCTGAATGTGTAATTAAAGTTAATCTTAGCTACGTAATTATAACTGAATTATTAAACTTGTTGTGTAATTAAATTAATTACTTGTTTGAGTAATTGCATCTCAACAAATTATCTCAAAGAGGGATACTTGGGTTGAATATTTGTAAACGTAATTAAATTAAACCAAATAAGTGATTAGAATTAAATAAATATATAACTAAATTAAATAAATAACTTATGTTATAAATAAACTAAATTAATAAATAAATAATAAAATAAATTTTCAAGGAAAACATAAATATAGATTGTTAGCTTCAAACAGTTCAGCTGTTTAAGGACCGATGGAGTGGGTGGATGAGTCATCAGTGGAAAATGATAATAATAGAATAAATAAAATACTAACTACTAGCATTTAGAGACGCAAAAATATTTTCGCAATAATAATAACAATAATAACATTAACAATGTTGACAACGTTAACAATAAAGAGCTTATTAATTAAACAATAACAACTCAAAAATTAATAAAATCATAACAACTTATAGATTCACATAATAATATTGCATAATAGAATTATGTAACTGTTTAACAAATTTCCATTAAGTGCAGCAGAATATTCAGCGTGAAAATCACGGATCCATGAAAAGAACATAGGTATGGAATGCTTATCTACAGGGTTATGATGTTGACACGATACTCAGCCGTTGACAATATTATACCGACTTAATTACTGAATGGATGGATGGATGGATGGATGGATGGATGGATTGATGGATGGATGGATGAATGGATGGATGGATGGATGGATGGATGGATGGATGGAGGATGGATGGATGGATGGATGGATGAATGGATGGATGGATGGATGGATGGATGGATGGATTGATGGATGGATGGATGAATGGATGGATGGATGGATGGATGGATGGATGGATGGATGGATGGATGGATGGATGGATGGATGATGGATGGATGGATGGATGGATGGAGATGGATGGATGGATGGATGGATGGATGGATGGATGGATGGATGGATGGATGGATGGATGGATGGATGGATGGATGGATGGATGGATGGATGGATGGATGGATGGATGGATGGATGGATGGATGGATGGATGGAGGATGGATGGATGGATGGATGGAGGATGGATGGATGGATGGATGGATGGATGGATGGATGGATGGATGGATGGATGGATGGATGGATGGATGGATGGATGGATGGATGGATGGATGGATGGATGATGGATGGATGGATGGATGGATGGATGGATGGATGGATGGATGATGATGGATGGATGGATGGATGGATGGATGGATGGATGGATGGATGGAGGATGGATGGATGGATGGATGGATGGATGGATGGATGGATGGATGGATGGATGGATGGATGGATGGATGGATGGCTGGATGGATGGATGGATGGATGGATGGATGGATGGATGGATGGATGGATGGATGGATGATGGATGGATGGATGGATGGATGGATGGATGATGATGGATGGATGGATGGATGGATGGATGGATGGATGGATGGATGGATGGATGGATGGATGGATGGAGGATGGATGGATGGATGGATGGATGGATGGATGGATGGATGGATGGATGGATGGATGGATGGATGGATGGATGGATGGATGGATGGATGGATGGATAAGTGGTTCTTGTGGAGTAGCGATTCGCTAATAATTTCAGAGCTCATTATTTCTTTCATAATTGCTATTGTTATTAATATTATTGCCATAATTGTTGTTGTCGTGGTGGTTAGGTTGTGGCCCCTATAAAACGGAGAAGAACCAAAACCACCAATCTTAAAAAAAAATTATCGTTTCATTATTAATTAATTACATTAATATTTATTCTCAAACAAAGGTTTTCTTTCGTAACCGTCCTAATCATCTAGTTATGAAATGTAAGTTGATAAAGAACCATCCAACCAACCATCTCTTTTGTAAAGAAGTTAATTTAAGGTTATTGTTAATCCTAGATTGTATTACATTACAGTTAGCAGAGGTTTTATATTTTTTAACAATTTTCATCTTTAGAAATTAAAGCATAAAATATCATTTTATTGACAAACAAAAAAGAATTCGCCATTTTTGTTATCCTCCGTTTCCTGATAGAGTTACCGTTAGTAGACCAGTTAAGGAACAGTCTCCATTGCGAGGTCCATCGATAAGAATCAAAGTGACGGTTGGTGGTAAAAAGTGTGAATTATTTCACACTTGAATGGATCCTTTCACTGTTTACACTCATTTACCGAGATGTGCTCTTATCGGCGTGTAATCAATGACCGATAATATTGTACTTACCAACCATTGATCGACCTTTCAATCAATGCACTTGCTCCATTAGGTATAAATATAAGACACTAATAATATAACAATGGTTCAGTAATAAAATAAAAATGGTTCAGTAATAACATGCGGTTTGGTGAGCAATTAGGTTTTATATAAAAATAAAGTATTCTAACGTTTTAGCTGTTTATGAAAATTTTTAAGACAAATCTATATACACTATTTTAAGGCAGTAACAACACTTATTACACAACATTGACGAATACAATAATAATATTGTTGTTATTATCATCATCATCATCATCATCATCGTCATCATCACCATCGTCGTCGTCGTCGTCATCGTCATCGTCATCATCATCATCATCATCATCATCATCATCATCATCATCATCATCATCATCATCATCATCATCATCATCATCATCCATCATCATCATCATCATCATCATCATCATCATCATCATCATCATCATCATCATCATCATCATCATCATCATCATCATCATCATCATCGTCATCGTCATCGTCATCGTCATCGTCATCGTCATCGTAATTACCAACAACAAATCACCCACGCCCACACGTACTCAGAGTCTCGCAGTTGAAGCTCAAAAAATTGATTTGATTGATTTAAAAATCGTGAAATAAAAAAAAATTGTTTTGTGGAAATTTTTGTTTCCCAATAAAATATTAATTGGCTTCTGCAGCTCCACTAGAATTTTTCAATCGATTTTAATCGTTCGTTGCCATGGTTTCATGAGAATCATCATTTTCAGCCGCTTGTCGGTTTAATGGAATCACTATTCAACTGACAGTAACTGACTGCTCGTGTTATTATTATTAGTTATTATTATTATTATTATTATTTTTATTATTATTATTATTATTATTATTATTTTTATTTTTATTATTATTATTATTAATTATTATTATTTTTATTATTATTATTTTTTTTTTATTATTATTATTATATAATGGCAATAATGAAAGGAAATTATAAAAAAAAACAAAACAACATCGAAAAATTTCACACGAAAAAGGACAGAACGAAAATAAATCCTTTGGAATGGCAGTCACTTAACCAATCGATCACTTAATCGTTTGTTCATTCATTCAATCGTTCTTTCATTCGAACCTTCATAACGTACGATTGGAATCGAATGAGGATTGATAATGTAATTCGACGAAGTGACGATGACGTGATAATGTTGAAAATTCAAGAATCCAGAATCCATTCGCGAAGTCCAAAGTACAAAAGATGGCGACAAGGAAAGGTGTTAATACGTGCTCTTAATAGGAATCCATTTGCCTTCTGGATTTGTTCGTGTTTAATTTGTTTAATCTGCCTGTTTAAGGTGTTGATGTTTTATGGCTGCTGGTGTTTGCTGGCATTAAAGTTTATTGCTTTCAGTTGACACATTAAGGTGTCTCGACCATTTCTTCTCGGAGATGGATGGATGCTGGAAATTATGATTCACATGCGTGGCTTTCCGTTGGCCAGAAGTACAAATATTATTAACGCTTGTAGGAAAGGAACATCGTGGGAATTGAAAGAACGTAGAAAGTATTTGCAGAAGCTTTGAATCTTTAAAAAATCTCAGAAAAATGACCACTGGAAAATGACACTTTCAGATAGAATTTGAGGAATTCAGGGATTCAGGGATGGCAATGACTAATAAGACCAGCCCACGTTCGTGAGTGCACACCAAACAATGCAAGTTGTTGACGAGGATTGGGCAAACACATTTCCAAAAGAGACAAATCAAATAATCCACAAATTACTTTCAGTCTACGATTCTTGAGACTGAAGTCTGCGGGAACTAAAACGATATAAGAAATAAAAGTTTAATCGGTTTCCAAAATAATGGATAACTCAGGAAAGGTGGACATAAACGAGAAGAACAGAAGAGAGCGCATTCGTGTTTAACTTAAAGGAAAAAAATAATTTCAACTAAGACTAAATTTCAAGCACTGGTGAACATGTTTTTGAGTTTTTCATTTCATTAATTTTTATTTTAATCGCAATTTTGGGCTTTCCCCATTAAATTCTTCCTAGCAAATTCATTGATGAGGTTTCTCATTGTCGATGAACCAAATTTTAATAGCTGGTTTGTTAATAATTAGCTTATTAATATTGCTACAAACCTATAAACCGCGCCAGCCAAGACTTAAATCTGGTTTATGCAATTCCCAAATTACCTTCTAATTAAGATATACACAATTTTTATCATTTATTAATTTACTTAAATTAATAATTTACCGTTTAACACATCTTAATCATGACAATTAATTAATTAATTTTCAAATTGACTCACTTAATTTTTGACTCAAAGTATCTCGGCATGTTGAATAATAGAGCCACAAGAACCAGCACGGCACACTGCGAGTAAGGATACTTGTTTCCAACGCATTGGTTAGGGTGGGTGTACACTGCCAGGGGGTTGCAGACCGCCTGGTAGCGATTCCAGGAAAGGATAACGGTCAGCCAGGTGTTGATAAAACTCAAGGTGAAGGTGGAAGCGTACAAGACTGGAAACATGAATGCATGGAGGCTGATGTAGCCTGTATTCATGAGAATGTATCTGAACGGTCTGAGAGCGCAGTTGTTGATGAGAATGAGGATATCAACAACAGCAAGAATCTGGAAAGCAATCCATCCGTTGTGAAGTGGTAATCAAAATCACAAAAAAAAAACTCACTTGGAGTAAAGTGGCCACGCTGCACAGCTTTCTTTTCTTCATTCGATACAAGACCCCCAGGGAAATCGTGTTTCCAGCAAGCCCCAAAAGAGACACCATCAAAGTGAGGACAGTTTCGCACATGAACCTGACCACTGCCAAGATAGGATCGTTGTGGTTCATCGTTACATTCGTCAGCAGGAATTTCTCGTCCACCGGCAGAAGACCACTGAGCGACATGTTCATGTTTGGCAGGAACAGAGCTTCGTTCGAAAGAACTGTTTTTCCCTCCATGGTTTTCCTCTTATTCTTCTTTTTCCAGGCGGCACCACGAGTCTATCTTTTCGAGTCCGCTTCACGGTCCGTGATCGCCTTTTATAAGGCACCTTTAAGCGCTCAGCTTCTGTCGAATGGGAGCTCGTGTGGCGTGTTCAGCTGCGATGGAGTATTTTGTGTCGCATTTTGTTGTTGCTAATAAGTATTAATTAGAATCATCAATTTGTGTGTGTCTCGTGGTGCGTTGGAGTATTTTTCGTGGAAATGCGGGTGGATTAGCAAGAGACATCACCAATAGCTCGTCTGCCACCAATTGCTTTATGTCTGAACAATTGAGATTTTATTCACTAACTTGTGAAATGTTACTTTCTAGAAAATAATTCAAATCCCAAGTTTATGTCTTTTTTTATTCAGTTTAAAAAAATCAACTAAACAATAAACTATAAAAAGGAATTTAATAGCGAAAGATATTTTAAATTGATTACGCAATATGGAAATATCTTGAGAACATCATTTAGGGTCAGACCGTATCTTTAATGGAAGGGGTGAGTGATGCAACAATGTAATAACAATATTACACAAAATAATAACAATAGCGGAACCCTTTACCCAATATTTTTGTGGAATGGTTATTATTCAACACCATCAATGTGTTATCAAGCATCTTAGCTGTATAATTTAGTTTGATAATAATAAAGAATTAAGTTAGCAGTTGTATTTAATTAATATTTAATTATGATTATATGTTATGTAATATAATTGGGCTTATTATCTTATGCTGTTTAATTTTAAAATATTCAAGTTATTAATTAGTAATTAAATCTATTGCCAGTTTTATCAGGACAAATAACTTACATACTTATATGCAAATACTACAAAATTTCTTCAAAACAAAATAATTTTTTGAACATAATATACAAGAAATAAAACATTAATAAAACTTTCTGAAAACACATTTCCCTTGAGTCATCTCCATTTTAGATGATATCAAAGATCTTGAAAAAAAAATAAAGCAAAAAAAAATACACATTCAGATAAAAATGGCGACAAACAGAAAATGGATGAAACACCGTTGAAACACATTCTCCAATAGACCCAAGTTATTGAATTCCATTTGTCGTCTCTTCGCAATACCGGGTTCGGATTACGGAGAAATTGAGAACATTGTGCAAATCATCCATCGTGCCGTTGTTGCTGCTGCCTGGTCCCAAGAATAGTTGTTTTTATTTTGAGGATTCACAGACAGGTTCAAGCACCAAATAACGGTCCACCAAATGCGGCTGGATGTCTCGGACGGCGCTTCTGAAATTGTTGTAGGCATCGTCGTCTCTCATCTTCAAAATGTCCAACAACTCTTCCACTTTCTCCCTCCTAGTTGGAATTCTCTGGAAAAGAAACCAGCCTCATCAGTTGCCGATTCATAAGGTTGCGCGAGCAATCAGAACCACAACGAAAGTGCATGTTCGATCAAGTTGCTAACCCTGATTTTGTCCAAGTGATCAGCATTGATGACCTCTTTGCTCAAAAGGACATTCAAAAGTCCATGTTCGATATCGAGTTCCGAGGTTAATTGAGATCTGACTTCATCCAAACGCCTTCTCAAAAACTCCCTCATCGTTGTTTACCTGCTCAATAACACACTTCCTGGTTGCTAGCGCGTGCTGGTTTTAATTTTAAAAGTAATTATTTAAGCACTTTCTTACAAAGTTATTAATAATTTTCCTCCAATATTATATAATATTATCGAGAGTTAAGTTAAACGTCAATAGCAACTTGTTGCTTTTTGAATTGATAAACCACCTGCATTTCCAAGTATTTTATAAGTATCGCTTTATTTAAACGCTTTTACGCTCTTTTCAACCATTAAAAAATATTCGCAATCATAAAGTTAATGACGCACCAAAATAAATGATGTTTCATTTCAATATTTCTATTTTTAATGTCTCTTCTGAGAAACACAACAAAAAAATCCGGTCATTTTATTAATAGAATAATCTAAGCTGATTCATCATCCATCATGTACAAGCTTTTAATGTTCATTAACAGAACAATAACAATAAAAAAAAATTATTTAGTGTCATTGGATAACATTTCTTGTAATAACACTCAATGATATTTAATTACTTTAAATAATAAAGTTAGCATCATAACGACGTTCTGAGATAGTCAATATTGATGTAATACAACTCGTAACAACAGGTCAGAAGATTTCCAGTGAACTCAGAAATGAAACTACCATCTGCATTTGGATGGGAGTGGTATTTCCTGAACGGAGTTTCAGTTTCCAGCATGGCTAAAATGTTGAACAGCTTCCTGTAACTCTCGGCAGGGTTTGGAAATGAACTCCGAAAGAGGTCATGCGTGTGAGTCTGCAATTCGAAAGAATTTAATGAATTCAGTGGATCTTCAAATTAATTAATTCAAATTATTTAATTTAAGTAGTAGATTGTTTACAGTAAAAGTAATTTTTAAACTTTTGTCCCCTCATTCAAAACAATAAATTCGGTCACAAATTAATGCATTTATTAAAAAACCTAAATATTTCACAAATCCAGTCAAATGATACTTTTAATCTGAGAGCAACAAAGGCAAAAGTTCACCTCGAAAATGAGTTGTTTGACCGAAAGAAGCGATTTGTCGCGAATCATTGCCTCGAGGCTGTCCCATTCGCTGAACTCGATGTCAATTTTTAAGACATCGATGCTCCTCTGGTGAAGTCAATGAAAATTGGGTTCTTATGAATTAATTATGAATTAATGAACAAAATGATCAGACCGATGAAAATAAATGAACATGTCAAATGGCATTGAGAAAGACATACTTCAGAATGTTCAAGAAACCTTCTGATGGTCTTGAGGTCCTTAATGACCCACCGATCATTCGTGATGGTGTTCAAAGGACCGAGACCAATCTGGTAAAAGTGGACATTGTTGGATCTGACGTGATCTTCGTCCGACATGCTATTAGTTCAATTAATCCTCTTTAATAATAATATAATATTTTTAATATAATTTAATGTTATTAAATAAATAAATTATTACACTAATTCAATGCTTTGTCACGACATCAATTAATAAAACATTTTGCGATGATAAAAATGTCGTCTTGGCAAACCTCGGATCAAAAGATTTTACGGTGCAGTTTTCTTCATTCCCGAGGCTGTCGTCAAAACTGAAGTCGAAGTTGATGCTGAAGCAAACAAATTAATTCTGTGATAAATTGGTTTATAATTAGACAATAAATTAATTAATTGACAAATAGTTTTATATTTATAAAATTTATGTTGAAATAAAATCTCTAAAGGAAAAGTTGTAACAATGCTAAAATTAAAATTAATTTAATTGTACATATTCGAGTGAGTTTAAATTCCATTTGAGTCAAAATGAATTAACTTTTGAACATTTTGAGCTAATATGAATTATTTTTAAAGTTCACCCAAATGAGTAGACAAGGCAATCTGGACCGAAGTTGTAAGGCGAAGAAATGCAAAGATCCCACCCACCATCTCCTTCATTTCCAAACCTTTTCATCTTCCTGCACAAAACGTGGATGCTTTCCACCATTCTTTAAAAATTAAATCCACTTTTAATGGCCAGTAAGCTGTATTTAGATGGGTTTTTGAGCGCCTTACGTATCTGAACAGGATGCGAACGTAACATTCACTGTCATTAGCAGGAACGCAACCCTCTGAGATAACGCGCACGCCAAACTTTGCTTACAAAGCAGTAATATCAATTATGCTAAAATAATATTCAACTTATTAATCAATTAAAACATGAAATAATGATTGATTTGAATTTAAGTGAGTATTAACTCTTGAGTGTATATATTACCAATTTGTAAAATAAAGGTGCGTTCTCAAAAGTAAAAGTTTGGCCATCCTGTTTAACTATTAATGATTGATGTTATCCATTAATGACATTTAGTTATGAAATATTTAAAAATAGATCATAAGGTTCAAATTATCATGACAACTACAGTCTCAGCTATATTTAAGTGCAAAGCAGAAGAGTTGTGATGAGATCAGCACTTGAAATAAATGGTTTCTGCTTGAGCATGAGAAGAGTGTGACATATTTGTGATGTGGAGTGATTCCAAAATGCCTTGAGGTCCTTTGTAACTGTCGAGGAAGATTACGTCTGCAATTTGTGAATCAATGGAGAGTTGAGAGTTAAAGTAATTTTAAAATTCTAATTCCAAATGTTTCATGAAATTAAAAGGGTCAGTTAGTGATTACTGATTAAAATTACTAATTAAATTATCAATTTTTTTAATCAATTTTAAATTTTTTACAGAAACCTGGATTGTGAGATTCATCTAATCCTGACCAGAACTTCTCATCAACTTTCATTGACTTCCCCTTTTCAACGTCCATTTGGACTTCTTTGTACAATTTCTCAAGTCTTTCGTAGAAAAGTTTTTGGAAATCATCCTC
The DNA here is from genome assembly GCA_021613335.1 of Whitmania pigra. Taxonomy (NCBI): domain Eukaryota; kingdom Metazoa; phylum Annelida; class Clitellata; order Hirudinida; family Haemopidae; genus Whitmania; species Whitmania pigra. The sequence continues at coordinate 22,945 of JAJTWR010000389.1, read as the reverse complement.
CTGATCAGTATCGTAACTGCAATTATGAAAAATGTTGTTTGGAAATTAACTTTTATAAATAAATATTTAACTTTTTGCAAATTAAATTACTTTTAAAATTACACTTTAAAATGGCATGAATTTAGCTCTTGAACTAATCAAACAAATAATTTTTTTTATTCAGTCATTAATTTTTGCAAATGATTTAGCTATTTGTCACCAACTTATAATTTTTTCTCTTTTTTAATATTTCTTTCAAGGAAACCTAAAAAAATAATCTACTTTAATAATATTAACTTCTTGTCATATTTCTTTATAGAATGTTTAAGAGGTGAAATGTAATTATTGAACCTTACTGAAAAAAGTTATAAAAATATAAAATTCAGGGGCAGAAATCAATTTTTTAAATATACCACAAAAAAATTACAAAAGTACACCAAGCCTTCAAAAACCACAAATAAATATACTTAAAAAAATGAAAGCACGTTTTGAAATTGTCCACTTTAAGTTTTACATACTCCTTCTACAATTGACAGGCAAATTAAAAAACATCCCGCAAATTTCAAAATGCCGAACATTATTGCCACCGAACAGGTGAGCGGGTGTGATATCAACAAAATATTCAAGATAAAAATTTAAAGTTTAAGTTGTTTATATATTAATTACTTAAAAATATGTAATTTGTAATATACAAATTTAGTATATCAATTAATATTACATGAATTTTAAAATCACATAAGCATTTTTTAATCAAAATATTTATTTTATACAAAAGTTTATACAAAAGCTACAAAAAAAAGTCACTAGTAGTTAGAGATTAAGTTAACTAGTTGTTACTAAATTCTTCTAAAGTAGTTAGTAATTTTTAGCAATGACTGAACTTTGCATGGAGTAACGTTATTTCTGCCCAAGTCATAAGGGAATGATTTGCTTAGAAATCAATTTTCAGGTCAAGGCGGCATGGACAGTTTGTTAATTGAGATCATTATTCAATAATTAGTTTTGTACTAATTATTTTTTTAAATATCAACCTATACCTGCTTTGCTCAGGTAAGCTCGGCTGATGGTTATGTTTAAAGTCCTTAAGATTTCCGAGTTTACAATTTGTTCGGGATAAAAAGTCAATTATTGCGAGAGAATTGTTGTAATTTTAAATTAAATAACTCAACTCTTAAGTATAATGAATCAGGGTAAGTCTGCAAATTAGGCCTGCAATGACTTCATGCGAAAACACAAACTAGCAAATTAAACGCGTAACTCGTCTTTGTGATCCTTAATAAGCAACTCAAAGCAGTTATCCATATTAACTAGCAAGTGATTTATACGAAGTTCTTAGTCAGAAAGTGATGCTAGCAGCAGATGCCTGGAATCTAAAAGATCAGCTCCAATTAGATCCAGATTCTAAAAGGTAGGTTCCCGGAATAGAGTAATCTTTGTTTTGTTTTCATATATTATATTATACTAGAAATCTTTAATATCCCGCAAGGAAACAAGCTGTTCTTCCCAAACGTGCAGAAGCATTCAGATTTTCTAATTCACGAACTTCATCATTAACTGCCAGTTTAGATTTGAACTTGAAATCCGAATCATCTGAGTAATTACTTTATTAATATTAAGATATTATTACCTATATTACGATTGTACTATATTTATAAATAAAGGATATAATAATATTATACAATATTTATAAATAAAGAATATAATAAGATTGTACAGTATTTATATAGTAAATTTATTTATTATTCATTATTGAAATAAAAAGTAGTTACTATTAAAGATGAAGTTTTGAATAGAACATTTTTCCTAGGACAATCAAGTCTTGTAATCGTAACTGTCATTACAGTGTGCTTAACGAGCATTTAACAGCAATACCAAGTGAAGAAATTAAAATTATCCATATAAGGATATATTCAACTTATGAATACAGAAGCTCCACATTGATATTCAAAATGAAATTGAACCTATCTCCAGAGGTTTGGGATTAGGTTTGAGATTCTTAAAATTAAAAAAAACATTTTGTTATTCATACTGATTTTTGTCCAAAATTTAGAGATGCAATTTGTGTACAAATGACTTGGGTCAATAAATTATAATAGTAAATCAAGCTTTACATTTATTTATAGGACTTTGAAGAGAAGGATCCTTTAGTTACATGTGGTTACAAAATAATTGGGAATGATCAATTTCTATTCCTGAATTGCAAAAATAAGAACTTGAAAGTATCTTTGCTTAGATTTGCCTATCCTGAAAAACTGTGTGCCTTAGCCGACAATGGACGCCCTATCTATGAAAAAGTTAAGAGTATAGTTTATTTTATACTTATTACATATTACTTACTGTTTTATTTAGTTAATATCCAATGCTTTAATAATGCCCCAAATATAGATAATCACACCTTAATTCAGAGTATAGCAATGCTTGTCTATGTGTCAGACTCTCAATAACAAGCACCAGCGATAGATGTTTCTAGATTTCTTTTTCGTGTGATACTCGTAGCCTGCAATCAATAAAATTATTTTTCTTGATTTATTCACAGAATTTGATGTTAAATGTGTGATACGTGAAATGCCGTAAAACCGCACTTTTACTTCCGAGAACGCTAACCTTTGAATAAAAGGATACTTAAATACACCAACTTGTAATCTCTAAAAATAGGTTCTGGTCAAAATATTCACCACATATTTACGACTTTTTAAATGATTGAAATGTCGAGAACGTCAGGAACAGATTAGTCAGCTGAGTCGAAACCAGATTGTGGCTTAATATCAGAGTCACTCATCAGAGTTAATATCTGTCACTCACCTTGTCTGCATACACATTTGGCTGATCTTGTTTTAGAGCTCTGACTAGATGTTAATATAGATTTTGTGTGATATGAAATTGGCAATGAAAATATTATACAGATGTCAAGCTTTTGTAAAATAAATAATTGGTTTAAACGAATGTGATAAGTAGATGCCCAAACAATATAACAGTAAGTAAGTAAGTAAGTTAAGGATAAATAAAAGAAAAAAATAATAGCAAAGCTATTGGTATTTACAAAAGGAAGGATTCTGGCAATGACACAAATATTCCCAGCTTTTCGGCCTTGTATGAGTTTTACGTGATCCATCCAGGATAGGTGTTCATCAAGTATAATACCAAGATAACGAAAGCTAATGAATCTTGCAAGATCAATATTATTTATGGAAGGGGAGAATTATAAAGTATGACCTTTTTTGGAGAATGAAAATTAAGGAAATTTGATTTGGCTATGTTAAGTGAAAGTCGATTAGCAATGATCCCGTTATTGATGTTAATAACAATAACTCCAGAATCTACAGCATTAGAAATATCAGACTGAAGTAATAAAAGAGGCATATAGGTAGAATGATTCTTCATAAAGCGAAGATTGTGATTTATTAAAAAGATTAAATTTGTCAAAATACGCATATAGCTTATTATATATAATTTTTCAATGAATTTGGAAAAATAGGGTAAGATGGAAATTGAAATTTCAGATGTTTAAAGATATACTTCTATGGAAACAGAAGGCAATCAAAACAGAATTCTGCTTTGTGTTTGACGCTTTAGAAAGGAAAGATATAAATAATTTTTACTGTAAAGGTGCTTTCAATATCAGCCATGGAGAGGATGTCTTGACGATCGAGTTTTCATTCTTCATTAAAGAAAAAGTGAACAAAATTGAACATTTATTAATTTATTTGCTAATTATATTATATGTTTATTATAATTCTATGTTTAAATAACTGATTCCAAATTCGAATAATGAATTTCGCTCTTTTCTAGATTGATGCAGATATGCACAACGCCTTGACATTTGGGTCATTTGACATTCATTCATATACTTTAGTTTCGAAGTAGCATTATTTGATCTATGCATTACTTATGGTGATAAAATAGTGATTTTATGGTGATAAAATGGTGATTTTATGGTGATAAAATGGTGATTTCTTGGTGAAATTATGGTGATTTCTTGGTGAAATTATGGTGAACTAATGGTGAAAAATGGTGATGTTATGGTGATAAAAATGGTAAATTTATGGTTAAAAATGGTGAACTAATAGTGATAAATGGTGATTTTATGGTGAAAAAGATAAAATATTATTTGCTTTAAAGTTTTAAAATCTAATTTAAATCTTATGCAGTAATTTGATTGTGGTTTGATTATTATTCATAATTGTTTTAGGTGGATCCGATCATAGAAAATGCTTTGCCTGATGCGACTGACTCCATACATGAAAATATTCCACCAAGTAATAACCACCTTGTGATTTGGAAACAAACTCCGTTATACTTCTTCAGAATACATAAACATTGTTTAACCTAATTTCATAAACAGAGGCTTTTCGTACTCCTCTCCAGCTGCCTGGTACAGACTCCCTTCCACCGTCAGAGCCCAGCCATCCCTGAAGCTCTTCAAACTCCACCTGAAGATCCACTTCTTCAGGACTTCATGGGACAGCCTCTGACGCTAGGCACATGGCGCTTGATAAATTAATTATTATTATTATTATTATTCACGGATTCAATCACTTATTTGAAACTTTCACTTACTCGATTTTTACTTGAACTCAACAGAATAGTTAATAAATTATTTTTACTACTATTCGTAATGTCAAAAATCATAAATAAGATTTCCGTTTCAATCCCTACTAGTAATTTTGAAGATCGCTTAGGAAGCTGGCTCTAGTGATGGAGAATAATTTCCCATTAAGTAATAGTTATTTATTATAAAAAGTCAACGTGGATTGAAGTTCGCAGGACACTTGCAATAAATTGGCTGCCGCAAACTGTATGTTCGCATAAGATTAGTGTAAGGTATTTAATAACCTATTTTATAACAGACTAGCTGTTTGCCCGGCTTTGTTTGGTAAAAGATTTGCAAATGAATAAACTTCAAGCATAGTATAAAAATTGAAGGATTCACTAAGTCCTCGTATTTTTTTTTAATCTTAAAAGTTGGAAATGCTTGGAAAACAGGAGTACAGTTAGTTAGCCATTTCAGTTTAACTTCGATTGGTGTTCTCTCAAACGATTTTTGTAGATTTTTCAGCAAAATATTAATATATTTAGAAAAATTAATTCGTTAATACCAGCTCATCACCTCTGACAATATGGTCTTCTACCTGTCAACAAGTCTATAAGTCAACAGTTAAAAGCCTTCGAGTTGTTATTTTTAGCTTTCGGGGGCCAACACTCGCCGATCTTCTTTTGCAGTTAATGTAAAATGAGATCGAGGATATTTGACGAATGTAATCATGAATCAACTGAGGAAAGAAATTAAACACTTTAAAGGTATCTTGGGAGGTGGTGAAGACAGTTGGTGAGAATTAGTTCATTTATTTTCTATAAAAATATATACTATAAATATATATTTACAAAATCCTAAAAACCAGTCATACAATTAAGCTACCAGAATACATAAACAAAATCAAAGAAAAGCATGAATAGGACTTTTATTTTCTTCGTTATGCAATATTACTGCGTCCCTTCGTCATTCGTCGAAGGAATGTCATCTGGCTTTGTAATAAAGTAAATATTTTTTTTGATTCTCCCAATATGTTCGGAAGGAAAATCAAGAAACACAAATTTCAAGAGTCAAAGTCTCGCAGTTCTATTACAATCAACGGAACAGACATTAGTGATTATGGATTGGATTAGTGAGTACATAGAAGTTTATTAAACCAATTACATCTGAATTTGCGAAAAAAAAATGTAATAGCTGAAAAACTGTTCATGATAATGTGTGATAAATCCAACATAAAAATATCAGTGACACTAAGTCTTAAATCTCTTAATAATTCAAGTTCATTTTTTTTGTGACAAAAATTGTAAAAATCACTTAGCAATCACAAAGCTGCAACTAATTTTAATCAAATTTTTCATGCTTTTTCAGCACCGAAGGAGCGAAACTGACAAGGGATAAAATTTCAAAGTAGAAAATAATAAAATATTATACTATTACAATTAAGTTGTTAGAATTATGATAAACAGCTGTGCATATTTGCCCTATTTTATTGTAGTTTCGCAGAGGTCATCGGAATTCCAAGATACGAAGGGGACAGCTGCAAAGGTTATGACCTAAGGTCAGACGAAAGCCAGCTCGTCAATGTACTTATCTGTACGAAGCATGAGAGTAGCGGCAACGTATTAATATTTACAATAAAAGTGTGTCTGGATCCGTTAAAAAGACAGGTTTGATACATTTTCATCAAATACAATTATTCATATTTAATGCCTTTGTATATATAAAAAGAGAATATATACAAACCTTAATATAACCTTTGATTTTCCTTTCTGTTAAAAACACCTTTCTGTCTTTGGTTCCGTCAAACGTTCCGAATTATTTGTATAACTAAAGACTTTTATTTAGAATGAATGCGAGTTATACAGAGAGTACAAGGATTACGGTTTCAATCGCTTCGAAAAAGTACGTTACATTGCTCTGAAGACGAGAAATGAAAGCATCTACATAAAGCTAGTTAAATTTTCCTTTCCTCAAAACATACCTAAGGTTCAAACTCCCGTAGAGGATAAAGTAAGTCTCACCTTTATTTGAAAAATTGATTTTAAAAAAATAATAACAAAAAAAAATAATAATGTTGGAAATATAAATTTTGATTAATGTAATAAAATAAATAAGTTGACTGAACAACTTTAGGCGATTTCTGATGACATTTTGTGGGAGAAAAAACCAATTGAGACTGAATTTTGTTTCGTACTTGAGAACATGAATGAACGTGATATGGAAAACCTTTACTTCTTTGGAGCCATGGAGATCAGCCACGGGAGCAGCAAATTACTGACTACTGAGTTCTCATTCTTTGTCAAAAGTGTTCTAGTAAGGAGAATATTCTAAAAATTATTTTAATACATTCAGATAAAATATTATTTGCTTTAAAATGTTAAAAACGAATTTAAATCTTACGCAGCCGTCTGAAGATATCAGCTATCAAAGTCTTACTTCATCAAGCAACGAAGAAGAGAATTTAGTGAATGTAATACAAAATTACTTGAGTAATTTGATTGTGGTTTGATTATTAGTCATAATTGTTTTAGGAGGATCCGATCATAGAAAATGATTTGCCTGATGTGACTGACTCCATGTATGAAAATATTCTACAAGTAATAACCACCTTGTGATTTGAAAACAAACTCCGTTATACTTCTCCAGAAGACATAAACATTGTTTAACCTAATTTCACGGATTCAATCACTTATTTGAAATTTTCACTTACTCGATTTTTACTTGAACTCAACAGAATAGTTAATAAATTATTTTTACTACTATTCGTAATGTCAAAAATCATAAATAAGATTTCCGTTTCAATCCCTACTAGTAATTTTGAAGATCGCTTAGGAAGCTGGCTCTAGTGGTGGAGAATAATTTCCCATTAAGTAATAGTTATTTATTATAAAAATCAACGTGGATTGCAGTTCGCAGGACACTTGAAATAAATTGGCTGCCGCAAACTGTATGTTCGCATAAGATTAGTGTAAGGTATTTAATAACCTATTTTATAACAGACTAGCTGTTTGGTAAAAGATTTGCAAATGAATAAACTTCGACCATAGTATAAAAATTGAAGGATTCACTAAGTCCTCGTTTTTTTTTATCTTAAAAGTTAGAAATGCTTGGAAAACAGGAGTACATTTAATTAGCCATTTCGGTTTAAGTTCGATTGGTGTTCTCTCAAACGATTTTTGTAGATTTTTCAGCCAAATATTAATATATTTCGAAAAATTAATTCGTTTATATCAGCTCATCACCTTTGACAATATTGGCTTCTACCTGCATAAGTCAACAGTTAAAAGCCTTCGAGTTGCTATTTTTACCTCTCGCCGATCTTCTTTTACAGTTAATGTAAAATGAGATCGGGGATATTTGACGAATGTAATCATGTATCAACCGAGGAGAGAAATTAAACACTTTAAAGGTATCTTGGAAGGTGGTGGTGAAGACAATTGGTGAGTTCATTTACTGTCTATAAAAGTATATTCTATAAAATCAGTTTAGTTTACAAAATCCTAAAAACCAGTCATATAAATTTCAAATTACTCTATACAGGCGTTTCAATTTATTGTCTTTTTATTTAATTTTTTATGGTAATTATAAAAGTTGTATCTTATTAACAAATGTTGTTCAGGTACGTCCCAGCAGTTGGAGGCGCTAGAGCTCTGGCCAGACGGTATACTAAATTGTCCTGCTTTATGCGTTCCAGTGTTGTCCAAAGTATATTCCATTGTAGCCCTTGGGTTTCATGTGAAGCTGCAAAGGTTTCGCAGATAGAATATAAGTATATAACTATAAAAAATATTTGAAAAGATTTATTGGAACCATCACTCCACTAATAATACTAATTAATGAATAATTAATAAAAAACTAAATTCAATTCTTCTATTTATTTTACTTTATGCATTATGAATCGAATATGAATACGGAAAAAAGTAGATTATGGAATAAAATAGATATAAATACCAGGATGTCATAGGCAGATTAATTCGTTTTAAATTCTTGGATTTCAATATTCATAATCAGCTTAATACATATGCATGACTGATAGCAACCAAACTACGATTCTTACACCACAATTGTCATATAATCAAGTTCGTGACATTTGAATCTATTTAAATTTCTAGTGATACTATTGAAAGTTACATTAGTTAAACCTACTTAGCTTGCAGATTCGACGAATGGCTAACATTCCTGCATGCGGCGTTATGTGTCGTGTTCGCAACCCAGCCTGCACTGCTTGTTGTTTTTTATTAACGTCCATTTCATAGCTAGATGATTAGGACGGTGCGCCCGCAATGGGGTTCGAATCCACACCGCCATCTTGAGAGGCACAGCCTTAACCATTAGGCCAGGGGTTCCCAACCTTTTTGTGCCCACGGCTCCCTTAGAGGACAAAATGTGGTCCACGGCCCCCTATCAAAATTTTTCAAAAAAAAAAAAAAGTAATGAACAATAAGTTACTGTCAAAAAAGAACCATACAATGTATTTTGAAAGCAAATTTTTAATGTGAAGATTGCTCCTGCTTCTTGTTCACAAGTAGATGGAATCTGGGCTTTGATAGGGCCACTCTCATGTCATCCTTTGCATCAAGTATGTTTTGAGATTTTGTTTTGATTGTCAGCAGGGTTGAAAATCCAGCTTCACAGAGATAGGTTGTCACAAAAGGTATGATGGATGTCATGGCTTTTTAGGCTAGAACTGGGTATGGTCATCATGGAGCACCAAAAGTCAGCCAGACTCTTGACCTGAAACCCCCTCTTTAGCAACTCTTTGTGCCTCAGATCAATGAGATCATCTTTGGTAAAGTCCTGATCATTTACACTTTCCAAATTGACCAGAAATGGATTCCTGACTTAGGCATTATGGGGCTGCAACTCTTTCGTAATGAAGTAGTCATGAAATGATGCTATCAGAGTTTTTCGGTGAGCCAAAATGTCGCCTTTAAGAGAAGCTGGTATGATGCCAGCTGCATCCAGACTGGGTTGCAGAGACTCTTCTAATCTTGGAAAATTGGCAAAGTTATTATTTTCCACTCTTCTGATCCACAGAGGCAGCTTCTCCAGAAATGAGCCTAGTTTCTCACCAGCATCAAAACAGTCATGTTAGGACCCTGAATCTTAGTGTTAAGCTTATTTAAATGGGTGAAAATGTCAGCCAAATATGCCAGTGATAGGCTGAATGCTGGCAGACAAAATATACTTTCAAGGTCACTCTGTTTCTCTTGTAAGAACATGGACACTTCAATCTGCAGCTCCATTAGTCGACTGAAAACCTTCCCTCTGGACATCCACCTGACGTTAGTATGAAAAAGCAAGACTTTAAAAGAAGCACCAACCTCCTTGCAGAATTCCTTGAATAGTCTGTGGTTTTCTTGTTCTTACATGGATGTAGTTCAACACCTTTACTGCTGTTGACATCACCTCTTTCAATCCATTTGGAAGAGTCTTTGCTGCAAGAGCATATCGATAGAGCATGCAATGAGTGACAGTCACATGAGGTGCCTCTGCTCTGACCAAAGCTACAAAACCGGATTTGTTTCCGAGCATTGCTAGTGCTCCATCAGAGCAAATTGAGCTGAGCTTCATTATCCAGTCATCAAAGTCCTGTTCTGTAAAGAAGTCCACGAGAACATGCAAGACATCCTGAGTTTTTGTTGTGGTGAGTATTGGATGGCAGAAAAAAAACACTAGAAGTTGTCTGCACTGAACAACATCATTAGTCTCATCCAATTGCAGTCTGAATAAGTAAGGACTGGCCTTCATCTCTGAGATCATATGTTGAAGGATATCAAGATACATGTCATGGATTCTTGACTGGATGACATTATTGAAGAGGGGGATCTTGTCAATCTCCTTTCTCTCCTTCTCTCCACACACCAACTTGACCATCTCCAGTGCACGTGGCTTGATTAAGGTCTTTCCAATTATGTGGGGCTTCTTGTCTTTTGCTATGAGGTAGGCCACCATGTAAGAGGCCTCCAGAAAAAGTTTCTGGGTCTGAGCAAATCCAAGACTTGGCAGAATGCCTGATAATTGGAACCGAGCCCTCTTCTGTTTCATAGCATCAAGTCTATCCTTGAGACTGTCAGAATGAAGCCTCTTGTGTTCCTTAAGCTTTGATGGCCTCATGCTTTCTGCACTGAGAACCTTTCCGCATATGAAGCATTGAGGCTTCTGAATACCATCACGCTTGGTGACACATGTAAATCCATACTCGTTATTTGTGCATAAATATTATTCTCGGATTTTTTAAAAAGTTAGTTTAAAAATAAATTTGAAAACTTTTTATGCTGATTTTTGAAAAGTACTCCTCGGCTCCATTGGACCCCTTCAAGGCTACCCTACGGAGCCCTAGCTCCCAGGTTGGGAACCCCTGCATTAGGCCCTACGGGGGGGGCGCCTGCAATGCCACAGAGCGCCTTTATATAGGGGAGCTGTATAAATGGCGGATCGATTAAGAAGTGTCTTATTCCTACCAGGATGCAGAAAGCACTGAAAAAGTCTGATAGATGCAAATTCGTAATGTACTAACAAAAACATAAATCTTCATTTAAATTGTATTACAATGAAATTTGCTAGACTTCGAAAATATACCTGAATAAATATTTCTAATCGCATTTAATAATGTTTTCACTGTGAAAGTGATGGTTTCCACTACGATTAAATCTTATCCAAGGGTCCCGTGGACTCAAAAATTTTTGACAACACTGACCTGTTGTATAATGTCGAAATGCAGCTGGATATACTAAACATATACTAAATCATTTTAATAATTATTTCAGTAATGCTCTTGTTCCATATGAGGAGGTAAAGCATTCCCCAATATTTAGTGAAATAAAACTATTAAGGGCTAGGATTTATTCAAAACATGAGCATAGGAATTCCACATTGTTGTTCACTCTAAAAGTGCTGCTCATACCGGGAAAAGAGGTTAGATGATAAATTATAAAATTTTGAATAATTGAAACCAGGCTATTTTGTGACTTTTTCTGAGATAATTACATTGTATTTTACTGAGTTACAAGATAGAGAATTATGTTTTTGTGAATACATTACAAAAATTGATTTTTGTTAACGTTTAATAATTGGTTAAACAAAAAGGTGACATTGTGGACCATTTGACAAGCTATGGTTATAAAACATATGAAAATGATCGACTCATTAACTTGAACTCGAAAAATGACATCCTGAATATATCTTTGACAAACATATGCTATCCTGATAAAATATGCACTTTATCTTGCAACCCTGTCACTAAAAAGGTTATAAATTTATAATGCATTTTAAAATAAATATTTATTTTTTACTATTTACGAGATATGCGTGATATTAATTTAATAACTGATAATTTAAGAATTTAAACTAACAGAAAAAATCTTAAATTTTTAGACTTTTTTTAAAACTCCGAGGTGCATGTTTTTAATTAGGTTTTGCAAACGTATTATAAAAATTTATCTTGTTAAGAGTATGTATTGTGGTTATAAGTAATTTATCAATTAAATTATTAATTGATTAACAAATTTTTTAAAACATTACTGAATTTTCCTATTAAAATATTTTCAGTGCTTTAACGATGCGCTGATATGGGAAGATGAATTGATTGAAACAGAATTCTGTTTTGTGTTTCAAGGTGTAAATAAAACAGACTTATCTAACTTTTTCTTCAAAGGAACTGTAATTATAAGCCACGGGAGTAGCGATGTCATGACCGCGGAGATTTTATTTTTCATTGAAAAGGTAGAGCAATTTCGACCATTAATCTAGACATTACTTAAAAAAATAATTATTTGTTTTAAATAATCTTATATTGAATCAAAAATCTAAGCATACTTTTACTTTTAATAATAGGAAATCGAAGGAACAAGTTACCCCTTCCCTTATGGAATACCGAAAGTTACTCAAAACGTAAACTAAATCATGTTGTTTACCGAATTAACATATTAATATTTTAAAATTTTCTTGAAGGACGATTTGCATTCGCATGAGGATGGAAACTTGACGTTGAGTCTGATTTCAGACGATAGATAGATTTGCCTTTTCGTTTTTAAGTTTATACACATTAAGGATTTATTTCTTATGAAATTCACATGTTGTTGTAATTTTTGTCGAGCATAAATTATTTTTTATATATTAGATTTTATTTTAATTTTAATTTTATTTTTCTCCTTGTAACGATTCTTTGGATCTGTTGAAAATAAAAGAATTTGTCGATCATGTAATAAGCAGAGTTTCAGGTGTTGTCTATCATATTTATTTATCTGAAAATGTATTTTAGATGCAAAATTATCCATGGCAGGATGTAAAAGGCACTAAGGCAATCTCGATCAAAAAATCTGAACATATGAGCGAACTGGATCGAAAAGTATTCCTGCGTGGATAAATATATTCGTTAGTTAAACAGATAGGTTTTGAATGAAGCGACGGACTTATATGATTTAAAATGCCATGGGAGATCATTCCAAGTTCGCTGTCCACATGCCTGAAAAGATTTGTTTCGGTAGGTAGGTTTAATAACGAAATTCTTTGGGCGGATAACCCGCGAGAATGATCATTCTCATGATCTGTATCGTAAAATCGAAAACATTATGTATAACTTGGAAATGCAGACATGTTATCCAAAAGATTAAGTTATCGCTGTATTTATTCTTATCAAAAGGAGAACAGGACTATACATAGTGTGAACTTTAAAAGAAGGTAAATAAATCAGTCGTTTTAAAGAAATTCCACCCCACTACAAGCAAGATTTCTCTTGGATGTCTGTTAAAATCGATTTATTTTTCTTTTTTAAGTTTTCCCCATCCTAATCATCTAGTTATAAAATAAAATACTAGCACATTTATTTAATCCGTTGAAATAACATAGAGGCAAAAGCCCCCCTCAACCGAGGCAAAGGCTCACCACAACGAGGCAAATGTCCATCTCAAACTCGATCAAGGCAAAGGCCAACCTCGAACTTAGGCAAATGTCAATGGTGAACATTACAAAAGTATTTCATCTTATGGTCGACTTCTAAAAATATATTTAATCTATAGGTGGATCCTAAAAAAATATCTCATGAAAGGGTGGACCCTAAAAAAAGATTTCATCCAAGGGGAGACATTACAAAAAAATTTTCATTTTATGGTCGACCTATAAAAAAATATTTAATCTTATGGTAGACCCCTAAAAAAATATTTCATCCAAAGGGGGACCATTACAAAAATATTTCATCATATGGTCGACCCCTAAAAAATTATTTCAACTATAGGTGGACCATTAAAAAAATATTTCATCCAAAGGGAAACTTTAATATTTCATTTTATGGTCGACCCATACAAAAATATTACATCTTATGGTCGACCCATACAAAAATATTACATCTTATGGTCGACTCATATAAAATATTTCATCTAATGGGGACCCTTGAAAAAAATTTTTTTTTTTGCTCGACTTTTAAAAAACATATTTCACTCCATGATAGACTATAAAAACTTAATTATCCAGTGGTAGACCAATAAAAAAAATTTCATTTTAAGGTCAAACCCAAAAATAATAATTCATCTCAGGGGAGCCCTTACAAAAATTTATTATTTTCATGACAGACTTTTAAAAAAAATATATCACCACGTGGTAAACCCCTAAAAAACAAATTCATCCCTCGGTAGCCCCTTCAAAAAATTACATTGGTTCAACACTACAAATCATATTTTATCTAAGGAGGGACCCTTACAAAAATTTTTAATTTTTCACGATCGACTATTAAAAAAATATTGACCGCATGGTAGACCACTAAAAAACAACTTTATCCAGCGGAAAACTCCTTTAAAAATTTTAATTTTTGGTCGATCCCTAAAAATCATATTTCATCCAAGGAGGGACCTTTAAAAAATTTTTAATTTATCATGTTCGACTTTACAAAAATATTTCACCCCGTGGTAGACCCCAAACAAAACATCCCGCATAGAACCAATAAAAATTTCAATTTTTGGTCGACTACAAAAATCATACTTTTTCATAGGGGGGACCATTACAAAAATTTTATTTTTTTCATGTTCGACTATTACAAAGATATTTCACCCCGTGGTAGACCCCAAACAAAACATCCCGCATAGAACCAATAAAAATTTCAATTTTTGGTCGACTACAAAAATCATACTTTTTCATAGGGGGGACCAATACAATATTTTTGTTTTTTTCATGTTCGATTTTTACAAAGATATTTCACACCGTGATAGACCCCTATCAAACTAATTCATCACGCGGAAAGTCCTTAGAAAATTTTAATTTTTGGTCGACCCCTAAAAATCATATTTTTTCATAGGGGGGACCATTACATTATTTTTGATTTTTTCATGTTCGACTTTTACAAAGATATTTCACACCGTGATAGACCGCGAACAAACTAATTCATTTCGCGAAAGAACCTCAGACAATTTCTTTTACAAAGATATTTCACACCGTGATAGACCCCTATCAAACTAATTTATCCCGCGGAAAAACCATAAAAATTTTCAATTTTTGGTCGACCCATAAAAATCATATTTTTTCATAGGGGGGACCATTACAATATTTTTATTTTTTTCATGTTCGACATTTACAAAGATATTTCACACCGTGATAGACCCCTATCAAACTAATTCATCCCGCGGAAGATCTTTAGAAAATTTTAATTTTTGGTCGATCCCTAAAAATCATATTTTTTCATAGGGGGGACCAATACAATATTTTTGTTTTTTTCATGTTCGATTTTTACAAAGATATTTCACACCGTGATAGACCCCTATCAAACTAATTCATAACGCGGAAAGTCCTTAGAAAATTTCAATTTTTGGTCGACCCCTAAAAATCATATTTTTTCATAGGGGGGACCATTACAATATTTTTGTTTTTTTCATGTTCGACTTTTACAAAGATATTTCACACCGTGATAGACCCCAAACAAACTAATTCATCCCGCGGAAGATCCTTAGAAAATTTCAATTTTTGGTCGATCCCTAAAAATCATATTTTTTCATAGGGGGGACCATTACAAAATTTTTGTTTTTTTCATGTTCGACTTTTACAAAGATATTTCACACCGTGATAGACCCTGAACAATCTAATTCATCCCGCGGAAGAACCATAGAAAATTTCAATTTTTGGTCGACCCCTAAAAATCATATTTTTTCATAGGGGGGACCATTAAAAAATTTTTTTTTTTCATGTTCGACTTTTACAAAGATATTTCACACCCTGATAGACCCCGAACAAAGTAATTCATCCCGCGGAAAATCCTTAGAAAATTTTCAATTTTTGGTCGATCCCTAAAAATCATATTTTTTCATAGGGGGGACCATTACAAAATTACTATTTTTTTCATGTTCGACTTTTACAAGCTATTTCACACCGTGATAGACCCCGAACAAACTAATTCATCCCTGGAAGATCCTTAGAAAATTTCAATTTTTGGTCGACCCCTAAAAATCATATTTTTTCATAGGGGGACCATTACAAAATTTTTATTTTTTCCTGTTCGACTTTTACAAAGATATTTCACACCGTGATAGACCCCTATCAAACTAATTCATCACCGCGGAAGATCTTTAGAAAATTTTAATTTTTGGTCGACCCCTAAAAATCATATTTTTTCATAGGGGGGACCATTACAATATTTTTGTTTTTTTCATGTTCGACTTTTACAAAGATATTTCACACCGTGATAGACCCCTATCAAACTAATTCATCCCGCGGAAGTCCTTAGAAAATTTCAATTTTTGGTCGACACCTAAAAATCATTTTTTCATAGGGGGGACCATTACAATATTTTTGTTTTTTTCATGTTCGACTTTTACAAAGATATTTCACACCGTGATAGACCCCGAACAAACTAATTCATTTCGCGAAAGAACCTCAGACAATTTCAATTTTTGGTCGACCCCTAAAAATCATATTTTTTCATAGGGGGACCATTACAAAATTACTATTTTTTTCATGTTCGACTTTTACCAGAGATATTTCACACCGTGATAGACCCCGAACAAACTAATTCATCCCGCGGAAGATCCTTAGAAAATTTCAATTTTTGGTCGATCCCTAAAAATCATATTTTTTCATAGGGGGGACCATTACAATATTTTTGTTTTTTTCATGTTCGACTTTTACAAAGATATTTCACACCGTGTAGATAGACCCCAAACAAACTAATTCATCCCGCGGATGAACTCAGAAAATTTCAATTTTTGGTCGACCCCTAAAAATCATATTTTTTCATAGGGGGGACCATTAAAATTTTTTTTTTTCATGTTCGACTTTTACAAAGATATTTCACACCGTGATAGACCCCGAACAAACTAATTCATCCCGCGGAAAATCCTTAGAAAATTTCAATTTTTGGTCGATCCCTAAAAATCATATTTTTTCATAGGGGGGACCATTACAAAATTACTATTTTTTTCATGTTCGACTTTTACAAAGATATTTCACACCGTGATAGACCCCGAACAAACTAATTCATCCCGCGGAAGATCCTTAGAAAATTTCAATTTTTGGTCGACCCCTAAAAATCATATTTTTTCATAGGGGGACCATTACAAAATTTTTATTTTTTTCAGTGTTCGACTTTTACAAAGATATTTCACACCGTGATAGACCCCTATCAAACTAATTCATCACGCGGAAGATCTTTAGAAAATTTTAATTTTTGGTCGATCCCTAAAAATCATATTTTTTCATAGGGGGGACCAATACAATATTTTTGTTTTTTTCATGTTCGATTTTTACAAAGATATTTCACACCGTGATAGACCCCTATCAAACTAATTCATCACGCGGAAAGTCCTTAGAAAATTTCAATTTTTGGTCGACACCTAAAAATCATATTTTTTCATAGGGGGGACCATTACAATATTTTTGTTTTTTTCATGTTCGACTTTTACAAAGATATTTCACACCGTGATAGACCCCGAACAAACTAATTCATTTCGCGAAAGAACCTCAGACAATTTCAATTTTTGGTCGACCCCTAAAAATCATATTTTTTCATAGGGGGGACCATTACAAAATTACTATTTTTTTCATGTTCGACTTTTACAAAGATATTTCACACCGTGATAGACCCCGAACAAACTAATTCATCCCGCGGAAGATCCTTAGAAAATTTCAATTTTTGGTCGATCCCTAAAAATCATATTTTTTTATAGGGGGGACCATTACAATATTTTTGTTTTTTTCAAGTTCGACTTTTACAAAGATATTTCACACCGTGATAGACCCCAAACAAACTAATTCATTTCGCGGATGAACCTCAGACAATTTCAATTTTTGGTCGACCCCTAAAAATCATATTTTTTCATAGGGGGGACCATTACAAAATTTTTTTTTTTCATGTTCGACTTTTACAAAGATATTTCACACCCTGATAGACCCCGAACAAAGTAATTCATCCCGCGGAAAATCCTTAGAAAATTTTCAATTTTTGGTCGATCCCTAAAAATCATATTTTTTCATAGGGGGGACCATTACAAAATTACTATTTTTTTCATGTTCGACTTTTACAAAGCTATTTCACACCGTGATAGACCCCGAACAAACTAATTCATCCCTTGGAAGATCCTTAGAAAATTTCAATTTTTGGTCGACACCTAAAAATCATATTTTTTCATAGGGGGACCATTACAAAATTTTTATTTTTTTCAGTGTTCGACTTTTACAAAGATATTTCACACCGTGATAGACCCCTATCAAACTAATTCATCACGCGGAAGATCTTTAGAAAATTTTAATTTTTGGTCGATCCCTAAAAATCATATTTTTTCATAGGGGGGACCAATACAATATTTTTGTTTTTTTCATGTTCGATTTTTACAAAGATATTTCACACCGTGATAGACCCCTATCAAACTAATTCATCACGCGGAAAGTCCTTAGAAAATTTCAATTTTTGGTCGACACCTAAAAATCATATTTTTTCATAGGGGGGACCATTACAATATTTTTGTTTTTTTCATGTTCGACTTTTACAAAGATATTTCACACCGTGATTGACCCCTATCAAACTAATTCATTTCGCGAAAGAAATTCAGACAATTTCAATTTTTGGTCGACCCCTAAAAATCATATTTTTTCATAGGGGGGACCATTACAAAATTTTTATTTTTTTCATGTTCGACTTTTACAAAGATATTTCACACCGTGATAGACCCCTATCAAACTAATTCATCACGCGGAAGATCCTTAGAAAATTTTAATTTTTGGTCGATCCCTAAAAATCATATTTTTTCATAGGGGGGACCATTACAAAATTTTTGTTTTTTCATGTTCGATTTTTACAAAGATATTTCACACCGTGATAGACCCCTATCAAACTAATTCATCACGCGGAAGTCCTTAGAAAATTTCAATTTTTGGTCGACACCTAAAAATCATATTTTTTCATAGGGGGGACCATTACAATATTTTTGTTTTTTTCATGTTCGACTTTTACAAAAATATTTCACACCGTGATAGACCCCGAACAAAGTAATTCATTTCGCGAAAGAAATTCAGACAATTTCAATTTTTGGTCGACCCCTAAAAATCATATTTTTTCATAGGGGGGACCATTACAAAATTTTTATTTTTTTCAGTGTTCGACTTTTACAAAGATATTTCACACCGTGATAGACCCCTATCAAACTAATTCATCCCTTGGAAGATCCTTAGAAAATTTCAATTTTTGGTCGACACCTAAAAATCATATTTTTTCATAGGGGGACCATTACAAAATTTTTATTTTTTTCATGTTCGACTTTTACAAAGATATTTCACACCGTGATAGACCCCGATCAAACTAATTCATCACGCGGAAGATCTTTAGAAAATTTTAATTTTTTGTCGATCCCTAAAAATCATATTTTTTCATAGGGGGGACCAATACAAATTTTTGTTTTTTTCATGTTCGACTTTTACAAAGATATTTCACACCGTGATTGACCCCTATCAAACTAATTCATCACGCGGAAAGTCCTTAGAAAATTTCAATTTTTGGTCGACCCCTAAAAATCATATTTTTTCATAGGGGGGACCATTACAATATTTTTGTTTTTTTCATGTTCGACTTTTACAAAGATATTTCACACCGTGATAGACCCCGAACAAACTAATTCATCCCGCGGAAATCCTTAGAAAATTTCAATTTTTGGTCGACCCCTAAAAATCATATTTTTTCATAGGGGGGACCATTACAAAATTTTTATTTTTTTCATGTTCGACTTTTACAAAGATATTTCACACCGTGATAGACCCCTATCAAACTAATTCATCACGCGGAAGATCCTTAGAAAATTTCAATTTTTGGTCGATCCCTAAAAATCATATTTTTTCATAGGGGGGACCATTACAATATTTTTGTTTTTTCATGTTCGATTTTACAAAGATATTTCACACACCGTGATAGACCCCTATCAACAAACTAATTCATCCCGCGGAAGATCCTTAGAAAATTTCAATTTTTGGTCGACCCCTAAAATCAATATTTTTTCATAGGGGGGACCATTACAAAATTGTATTTTTTTCATGTTCGACTTTTACAAAGATATTTCACACCGTGATAGACCCCTAACAAACTAATTCATCCCGCGGAAGAACCTTAGAAAATTTCAATTTTTGGTCGACCCCTAAAAATCATATTTTTTCATAGGGGGGACCATTACAAAATTTTTATTTTTTTCATGTTCGACTTTTACAAAGATATTTCACACCGTGATAGACCCTGAACAATCTAATTCATCCCGCGGAAGAACCATAGAAAATTTCAATTTTTGGTCGACCCCTAAAAATCATATTTTTTCATAGGGGGGACCAATACAATATTTTTGTTTTTTTCATGTTCGATTTTTAGAAAGATATTTCACACCGTGATAGACCCCTATCAAACTAATTCATCCCGCGGAAGATCCTTAGAAAATTTCAATTTTTGGTCGACCCCTAAAAATCATATTTTTTCATAGGGGGGACCATTACAAAATTGTTATTTTTTTCATGTTCGACTTTTACAAAGATATTTCACACCGTGATAGACCCCAAACAAACTAATTCATTTCGCGGATGAACCTCAGACAATTTCAATTTTTGGTCGACCCCTAAAAATCATATTTTTTCATAGGGGGGACCATTACAAAATTTTTATTTTTTTCATGTTCGACTTTTACAAAGATATTTCACACCGTGATAGACCCTGAACAATCTAATTCATCCCGCGGAAGAACCATAGAAAATTTCAATTTTTGGTCGACCCCTAAAAATCATATTTTTTCATAGGGGAGACCATTACAAAATTACTGTTTTTTTCATGTTCGACTTTTACAAAGATATTTCACACCGTGATAGACCCCTATCAAACTAACTCATCCCGCGGAAGATCCTTAGAAAATTTCAATTTTTGGTCGATCCCTAAAAATCATATTTTTTATAGGGGGGACCATTACAAAATTTTTATTTTTTTCAAGTTCGACTTTTACAAAGATATTTCACACCGTGATAGACCCCAAAAAAACTAATTCATTTCGCGGATGAACCTCAGACAATTTCAATTTTTGGTCGACCCCTAAAAATCATATTTTTTCATAGGGGGGACCATTACAAAATTTTTATTTTTTTCATGTTCGACTTTTACAAAGATATTTCACACCGTGATAGACCCTATACAAACTAATTCATTTCGCGGATGAACCTCAGACAATTTCAATTTTTGGTCGACCCCTAAAAATCATATTTTTTCATAGGGGTGACCATTACAATATTTTTGTTTTTTTCATGTTCGACTTTTACAAAGATATTTCACACCGTGATAGACCCTATACAAACTAATTCATTTCGCGGATGAACCTCAGACAATTTCAATTTTTGGTCGACCCCTAAAAATCATATTTTTTCATAGGGGTGACCATTACAAAATTTTTGTTTTTTTCATGTTCGACTTTTACAAAGATATTTCACACCGTGATAGACCCCTATCAAACTAATTCATCCCGCGGAAGATCCTTAGAAAATTTCAATTTTTGGTCGACCCCTAAAAATCATATTTTTTCATAGGGGGGACCATTACAAAATTGTTATTTTTTTCATGTTCGACTTTTACAAAGATATTTCACACCGTGATAGACCCCAAACAAACTAATTCATTTCGCGGATGAACCTCAGACAATTTCAATTTTTGGTCGACCCCTAAAAATCATATTTTTTCATAGGGGGGACCATTACAAAATTTTTATTTTTTTCATGTTCGACTTTTACAAAGATATTTCACACCGTGATAGACCCTGAACAATCTAATTCATCCCGCGGAAGAACCATAGAAAATTTCAATTTTTGGTCGACCCCTAAAAATCATATTTTTTCATAGGGGGGACCATTACAAAATTACTATTTTTTTCATGTTCGACTTTTACAAAGATATTTCACACCGTGATAGACCCCTATCAAACTAATTCATCCCGCGGAAGATCCTTAGAAAATTTCAATTTTTGGTCGATCCCTAAAAATCATATTTTTTATAGGGGGGACCATTACAAAATTTTTATTTTTTCTTGTTCGACTTTTACAAAGATATTTCACACCGTGATAGACCCCAAAAAAACTAATTCATTTCGCGGATGAACCTCAGACAATTTCAATTTTTGGTCGACCCCTAAAAATCATATTTTTTCATAGGGGGGACCATTACAAAATTTTTATTTTTTTCATGTTCGACTTTTACAAAGATATTTCACACCGTGATAGACCCCTATCAAACTAATTCATCCCGCGGAAGATCCTTAGAAAATTTCAATTTTTGGTCGATCCCTAAAAATCATATTTTTTCATAGGGGGGACCATTACAATATTTTTGTTTTTTTCATGTTCGATTTTTAGAAAGATATTTCACACCGTGATAGACCCCTATCAAACTAATTTATCCCGCGGAAGAACCATAAAAATTTTCAATTTTTGGTCGACCCCTAAAAATCATATTTTTTCATAGGGGGGACCATTACAAAATTTTTTTTTTTTCATGTTCGACTTTTACAAAGATATTTCACACCGTGATAGACCCTAAACAATCTAATTCATCCCGCGGAAGAACCATAGAAAATTTCAATTTTTGGTCGACCCCTAAAAATCATATTTTTTCATAGGGGGGACCATTACAAAATTACTATTATTTTCATGTTCGACTTTTACAAATATATTTCACACCGTAATAGACCCCGAACAAACTAATTCATCCCGCGGAAGATCCTTAGAAAATTTCAATTTTTGGTCGACCACTAAAAAACATATTTTTTCATAGGGGGGACCATTACAAAATTATTATTTTTTTCATGTTCGAATTTTACAAAGATATTTCACACCGTGATTGACCCCCATTAAAAACTAATAATATATCCCGCGGAAGATCCTTAGAAAATTTCAATTTTTGGTCGACCCCTAAAAATCATATTTTTTCATAGGGGGGACCATTACAAAATTTTT
>JAJTWR010000398.1:2412500-2433570 GCA_021613335.1 Whitmania pigra | reverse complement strand
ATCGCCTTCTAGGGGCCAAAACCCTGTCGAGCTTGCCAGGAGTCGAACCTGGAATCTTCTGATCCGTAGTCAGACGCGTTATCCATTGCGCCACAAGCCCGGCGACCACCCATACAGATATTCATCCGACCTTAAAGAGCTCTATTTTTGCCGCTTTTCATCTTTCTCCTTTCTGGACATAGGTGGGTCAGTGCAAATCGCTAGCTATAGCCCTAACTCAAGCCCTACTGGATCGGGCCCAACGTCCTCCTTCTAACATCTCGAAATCTGGCTCAAACTTTGTTTTGTAGGCAGAGACACCTGGATTAGACGACCATTTCTCTCGTTGCCTCCCACATGGTCTAGTGGTTAGGATTCCAGCCTTTCACGTTGGCGGCCCGGGTTCGATTCCCGGTGTGGGAACAGGTGTTTTGCACGCCTGGCACACTCTAGTCTACTGACAATTCGACCGAGTCTGCTTGGCATGATCGCCTTCTAGGTGCCAAAACCCTGTCGAGCTTGCCAGGAGTCGAACCTGGAATCTTCTGATCCGTAGTCAGACGCGTTATCCATTGCGCCACAAGCCCGGCGACCACCCATACAGATATTCATCCGACCTTAAAGAGCTCTATTTTCGCAGCTTTTCATCTTTCTCCTTTCTGGACATAGGTGGGTCAGTGCAAATCTCTAGCTATAGCCCTAACCAAGCCCTACTGGATCGGGCCCAACGTCCTCCTTCTAACATCTCGAAATCTGGCTCAAACTTTGTTTTGTAGGCAGAGACACCTGGATTAGACGACCATTTCTCTCGTTGCCTCCCACATGGTCTAGTGGTTAGGATTCCAGCCTTTCACGTTGGCGGCCCGGGTTCGATTCCCGGTGTGGGAACAGGTGTTTTGCACGCCTGGCACACTCTAGTCTACTGACAATTCGACCGAGTCTGCTTGGCATGATCGCCTTCTAGGTGCCAAAACCCTGTCGAGCTTGCCAGGAGTCGAACCTGGAATCTTCTGATCCGTAGTCAGACGCGTTATCCATTGCGCCACAAGCCCGGCGACCACCCATACAGATATTCATCCGACCTTCAAGAGCTCTATTTTCGCAGCTTTTCATCTTTCTCCTTTCTGGACATAGGTGGGTCAGTGCAAATCTCTAGCTATAGCCCTAACCCAAGCCCTACTGGATCGGGCCCAACGTCCTCCTTCTAACATCTCGAAATCTGGCTCAAACTTTGTTTTGTAGGCAGAGACACCTGGATTAGACGACCATTTCTCTCGTTGCCTCCCACATGGTCTAGTGGTTAGGATTCCAGCCTTTCACGTTGGCGGCCCGGGTTCGATTCCCGGTGTGGGAACAGGTGTTTTGCAC
This sequence comes from Whitmania pigra, assembly GCA_021613335.1. Classification (NCBI taxonomy): domain Eukaryota; kingdom Metazoa; phylum Annelida; class Clitellata; order Hirudinida; family Haemopidae; genus Whitmania; species Whitmania pigra. The sequence continues at coordinate 2,432,223 of JAJTWR010000398.1, read as the reverse complement.
GCCTGGCACACTCTAGTCTACTGACAATTCGACCGAGTCTGCTTGGCATGATCGCCTTCTAGGGGCCAAAACCCTGTCGAGCTTGCCAGGAGTCGAACCTGGAATCTTCTGATCCGTAGTCAGACGCGTTATCCATTGCGCCACAAGCCCGGCGACCACCCATACAGATATTCATCCGACCTTAAAGAGCTCTATTTTCGCAGCTTTTCATCTTTCTCCTTTCTGGACATAGGTGGGTCAGTGCAAATCTCTAGCTATAGCCCTAACCAAGCCCTACTGGATCGGGCCCAACGTCCTCCTTCTAACATCTCGAAATCTGGCTCAAACTTTGTTTTGTAGGCAGAGACACCTGGATTAGACGACCATTTCTCTCGTTGCCTCCCACATGGTCTAGTGGTTAGGATTCCAGCCTTTCACGTTGGCGGCCCGGGTTCGATTCCCGGTGTGGGAACAGGTGTTTTGCACGCCTGGCACACTCTAGTCTACTGACAATTCGACCGAGTCTGCTTGGCATGATCGCCTTCTAGGGGCCAAAACCCTGTCGAGCTTGCCAGGAGTCGAACCTGGAATCTTCTGATCCGTAGTCAGACGCGTTATCCATTGCGCCACAAGCCCGGCGACCACCCATACAGATATTCATCCGACCTTAAAGAGCTCTATTTTCGCCGCTTTTTTCATCTTTCTCTTTCTGGACATAGGTGGGTCAGTGCAAATCTCTAGCTATAGCCCTAACTCAAGCCCTACTGGATCGGGCCCAACGTCCTCCTTCTAACATCTCGAAATCTGGCTCAAACTTTGTTTTGTAGGCAGAGACACCTGGATTAGACGACCATTTCTCTCGTTGCCTCCCACATGGTCTAGTGGTTAGGATTCCAGCCTTTCACGTTGGCGGCCCGGGTTCGATTCCCGGTGTGGGAACAGGTGTTTTGCACGCCTGGCACACTCTAGTCTACTGACAATTCGACCGAGTCTGCTTGGCATGATCGCCTTCTAGGGGCCAAAACCCTGTCGAGCTTGCCAGGAGTCGAACCTGGAATCTTCTGATCCGTAGTCAGACGCGTTATCCATTGCGCCACAAGCCCGGCGACCACCCATACAGATATTCATCCGACCTTAAAGAGCTCTATTTTCGCAGCTTTTCATCTTTCTCCTTTCTGGACATAGGTGGGTCAGTGCAAATCTCTAGCTATAGCCCTAACCCAAGCCCTACTGGATCGGGCCCAACGTCCTCCTTCTAACATCTCGAAATCTGGCTCAAACTTTGTTTTGTAGGCAGAGACACCTGGATTAGACGACCATTTCTCTCGTTGCCTCCCACATGGTCTAGTGGTTAGGATTCCAGCCTTTCACGTTGGCGGCCCGGGTTCGATTCCCGGTGTGGGAACAGGTGTTTTGCACGCCTGGCACACTCTAGTCTACTGACAATTCGACCGAGTCTGCTTGGCATGATCGCCTTCTAGGGGCCAAAACCCTGTCGAGCTTGCCAGGAGTCGAACCTGGAATCTTCTGATCCGTAGTCAGACGCGTTATCCATTGCGCCACAAGCCCGGCGACCACCCATACAGATATTCATCCGACCTTAAAGAGCTCTATTTTCGCAGCTTTTCATCTTTCTCCTTTCTGGACATAGGTGGGTCAGTGCAAATCTCTAGCTATAGCCCTAACCCAAGCCCTACTGGATCGGGCCCAACGTCCTCCTTCTAACATCTCGAAATCTGGCTCAAACTTTGTTTTGTAGGCAGAGACACCTGGATTAGACGACCATTTCTCTCGTTGCCTCCCACATGGTCTAGTGGTTAGGATTCCAGCCTTTCACGTTGGCGGCCCGGGTTCGATTCCCGGTGTGGGAACAGGTGTTTTGCACGCCTGGCACACTCTAGTCTACTGACAATTCGACCGAGTCTGCTTGGCATGATCGCCTTCTAGGGGCCAAAACCCTGTCGAGCTTGCCAGGAGTCGAACCTGGAATCTTCTGATCCGTAGTCAGACGCGTTATCCATTGCGCCACAAGCCCGGCGACCACCCATACAGATATTCATCCGACCTTAAAGAGCTCTATTTTCGCCGCTTTTCATCTTTCTCCTTTCTGGACATAGGTGGGTCAGTGCAAATCTCTAGCTATAGCCCTAACTCAAGCCCTACTGGATCGGGCCCAACGTCCTCCTTCTAACATCTCGAAATCTGGCTCAAACTTTGTTTTGTAGGCAGAGACACCTGGATTAGACGACCATTTCTCTCGTTGCCTCCCACATGGTCTAGTGGTTAGGATTCCAGCCTTTCACGTTGGCGGCCCGGGTTCGATTCCCGGTGTGGGAACAGGTGTTTTGCACGCCTGGCACACTCTAGTCTACTGACAATTCGACCGAGTCTGCTTGGCATGATCGCCTTCTAGGGGCCAAAACCCTGTCGAGCTTGCCAGGAGTCGAACCTGGAATCTTCTGATCCGTAGTCAGACGCGTTATCCATTGCGCCACAAGCCCGGCGACCACCCATACAGATATTCATCCGACCTTAAAGAGCTCTATTTTCGCAGCTTTTCATCTTTCTCCTTTCTGGACATAGGTGGGTCAGTGCAAATCTCTAGCTATAGCCCTAACCCAAGCCCTACTGGATCGGGCCCAACGTCCTCCTTCTAACATCTCGAAATCTGGCTCAAACTTTGTTTTGTAGGCAGAGACACCTGGATTAGACGACCATTTCTCTCGTTGCCTCCCACATGGTCTAGTGGTTAGGATTCCAGCCTTTCACGTTGGCGGCCCGGGTTCGATTCCCGGTGTGGGAACAGGTGTTTTGCACGCCTGGCACACTCTAGTCTACTGACAATTCGACCGAGTCTGCTTGGCATGATCGCCTTCTAGGGGCCAAAACCCTGTCGAGCTTGCCAGGAGTCGAACCTGGAATCTTCTGATCCGTAGTCAGACGCGTTATCCATTGCGCCACAAGCCCGGCGACCACCCATACAGATATTCATCCGACCTTAAAGAGCTCTATTTTCGCAGCTTTTCATCTTTCTCCTTTCTGGACATAGGTGGGTCAGTGCAAATCTCTAGCTATAGCCCTAACTCAAGCCCTACTGGATCGGGCCCAACGTCCTCCTTCTAACATCTCGAAATCTGGCTCAAACTTTGTTTTGTAGGCAGAGACACCTGGATTAGACGACCATTTCTCTCGTTGCCTCCCACATGGTCTAGTGGTTAGGATTCCAGCCTTTCACGTTGGCGGCCCGGGTTCGATTCCCGGTGTGGGAACAGGTGTTTTGCACGCCTGGCACACTCTAGTCTACTGACAATTCGACCGAGTCTGCTTGGCATGATCGCCTTCTAGGGGCCAAAACCCTGTCGAGCTTGCCAGGAGTCGAACCTGGAATCTTCTGATCCGTAGTCAGACGCGTTATCCATTGCGCCACAAGCCCGGCGACCACCCATACAGATATTCATCCGACCTTAAAGAGCTCTATTTTCGCAGCTTTTCATCTTTCTCCTTTCTGGACATAGGTGGGTCAGTGCAAATCTCTAGCTATAGCCCTAACCCAAGCCCTACTGGATCGGGCCCAACGTCCTCCTTCTAACATCTCGAAATCTGGCTCAAACTTTGTTTTGTAGGCAGAGACACCTGGATTAGACGACCATTTCTCTCGTTGCCTCCCACATGGTCTAGTGGTTAGGATTCCAGCCTTTCACGTTGGCGGCCCGGGTTCGATTCCCGGTGTGGGAACAGGTGTTTTGCACGCCTGGCACACTCTAGTCTACTGACAATTCGACCGAGTCTGCTTGGCATGATCGCCTTCTAGGGGCCAAAACCCTGTCGAGCTTGCCAGGAGTCGAACCTGGAATCTTCTGATCCGTAGTCAGACGCGTTATCCATTGCGCCACAAGCCCGGCGACCACCCATACAGATATTCATCCGACCTTAAAGAGCTCTATTTTCGCAGCTTTTCATCTTTCTCCTTTCTGGACATAGGTGGGTCAGTGCAAATCTCTAGCTATAGCCCTAACCCAAGCCCTACTGGATCGGGCCCAACGTCCTCCTTCTAACATCTCGAAATCTGGCTCAAACTTTGTTTTGTAGGCAGAGACACCTGGATTAGACGACCATTTCTCTCGTTGCCTCCCACATGGTCTAGTGGTTAGGATTCCAGCCTTTCACGTTGGCGGCCCGGGTTCGATTCCCGGTGTGGGAACAGGTGTTTTGCACGCCTGGCACACTCTAGTCTACTGACAATTCGACCGAGTCTGCTTGGCATGATCGCCTTCTAGGGGCCAAAACCCTGTCGAGCTTGCCAGGAGTCGAACCTGGAATCTTCTGATCCGTAGTCAGACGCGTTATCCATTGCGCCACAAGCCCGGCGACCACCCATACAGATATTCATCCGACCTTAAAGAGCTCTATTTTCGCAGCTTTTCATCTTTCTCCTTTCTGGACATAGGTGGGTCAGTGCAAATCTCTAGCTATAGCCCTAACCCAAGCCCTACTGGATCGGGCCCAACGTCCTCCTTCTAACATCTCGAAATCTGGCTCAAACTTTGTTTTGTAGGCAGAGACACCTGGATTAGACGACCATTTCTCTCGTTGCCTCCCACATGGTCTAGTGGTTAGGATTCCAGCCTTTCACGTTGGCGGCCCGGGTTCGATTCCCGGTGTGGGAACAGGTGTTTTGCACGCCTGGCACACTCTAGTCTACTGACAATTCGACCGAGTCTGCTTGGCATGATCGCCTTCTAGGGGCCAAAACCCTGTCGAGCTTGCCAGGAGTCGAACCTGGAATCTTCTGATCCGTAGTCAGACTTTTATTTATGGCGTTATCCATTGCGCCACAAGCCCGGCGACCACCCATACAGATATTCATCCGACCTTAAAGAGCTCTATTTTCGCAGCTTTTCATCTTTCTCCTTTCTGGACATAGGTGGGTCAGTGCAAATCTCTAGCTATAGCCCTAACCCAAGCCCTACTGGATCGGGCCCAACGTCCTCCTTCTAACATCTCGAAATCTGGCTCAAACTTTGTTTTGTAGGCAGAGACACCTGGATTAGACGACCATTTCTCTCGTTGCCTCCCACATGGTCTAGTGGTTAGGATTCCAGCCTTTCACGTTGGCGGCCCGGGTTCGATTCCCGGTGTGGGAACAGGTGTTTTGCACGCCTGGCACACTCTAGTCTACTGACAATTCGACCGAGTCTGCTTGGCATGATCGCCTTCTAGGGGCCAAAACCCTGTCGAGCTTGCCAGGAGTCGAACCTGGAATCTTCTGATCCGTAGTCAGACGCGTTATCCATTGCGCCACAAGCCCGGCGACCACCCATACAGATATTCATCCGACCTTAAAGAGCTCTATTTTCGCAGCTTTTCATCTTTCTCCTTTCTGGACATAGGTGGGTCAGTGCAAATCTCTAGCTATAGCCCTAACCCAAGCCCTACTGGATCGGGCCCAACGTCCTCCTTCTAACATCTCGAAATCTGGCTCAAACTTTGTTTTGTAGGCAGAGACACCTGGATTAGACGACCATTTCTCTCGTTGCCTCCCACATGGTCTAGTGGTTAGGATTCCAGCCTTTCACGTTGGCGGCCCGGGTTCGATTCCCGGTGTGGGAACAGGTGTTTTGCACGCCTGGCACACTCTAGTCTACTGACAATTCGACCGAGTCTGCTTGGCATGATCGCCTTCCAGGGGCCAAAACCCTGTCGAGCTTGCCAGGAGTCGAACCTGGAATCTTCTGATCCGTAGTCAGACGCGTTATCCATTGCGCCACAAGCCCGGCGACCACCCATACAGATATTCATCCGACCTTAAAGAGCTCTATTTTCGCAGCTTTTCATCTTTCTCCTTTCTGGACATAGGTGGGTCAGTGCAAATCTCTAGATATAGCCCTAACCCAAGCCCTACTGGATCGGGCCCAACGTCCTCCTATCATCTCGAAATCTTGCTCGAACTTTGTTTCGTAGGCAGAGACACCTGGATTAGATGACTTTTTCTCTCGTTCGACGCGTTATTATCGCCTTCCAGGGCCTAAAATATTAAAAATGTGTTTCCGTCATATGTGTTTTTAATGTTTTCAAGAAACTCTGCATTAGTTTTAATCAATACGTAATTTATTTTTAATTAAAGTGATTATCGATCATTGTCGCCCACAATATGCTAGCTATTTTGTGTAATTTTAGAATATTTGAACAACAATGAAATAGATCTAAGAGGCTTTTCCTACTCATACGCCATTAAATATAAAGTAATTAGTCACATTAGTAAGCTGTCATCCAGGTATGCAAACTGAATAGAAGTTGCTTGAATTTGGAGTTACCAATAAGAATGGTGCAGAATAGAGAAAATCTATTGCACTGTTCAAAATATTGATTTAGAGACTGCCCAATGTTTCTTATGAAACATAATATGTATAAGCAATTTTCTCCGCCCAGACCATTTTCTTTACTGAGCTGTTGAGGCTGTTTTAAAAGTAAAAACATTTGCTGTAATTATAAAGATTATATACATGTTAGTTAATATTGTTAAATGCAAATAAGATAACTTAAAATTTTATTTATTGGCGTCTCTTTTATTTATACCTTGACAAACATTATTCTCATAGGAATAATGGCTAGATTCGAGTTGCTTATTTTTCTGAGTCTCTTGTTTTCGTGGGCTTTAAGCGTGAAAAGGGGATGTTTCATTCAAGATGAGAGCGAATTTGCCGAAGAGTACAAGTATGCATATCTATTTGTTTTATAATTTATCTTGGAATTATTATTTTAGAAAATGATATTTTCACGTTTTAAAATTGATATTTATAAGAACGACCTCAATCTAACACGTCAGCATCACAATTTGTTATTTAATGTTAACAATAATATTAAATGAAGTTAAAAAATTAGATTATTATTTTTTAAAAGTCTCGATTTAAAAAAAATTTAGACTGGAACCTAGAGTTTGGGAGACGACAAACATTGATGTTCCAGAGTCATGGGACTTGAGGAATCTGGATGGAATCAATTATGCCAGTCCAACCAGGAGTCAGCAATGTAAGATATTAACAATTAACACCAACTTAAGGTAAAGCGAAATAAATTGAATTCTTGTTTAAAATAAATATGATTTTATGTAAAACATTAACGAAGTCATTTGAATCGATCTTTAATAAATTTGAGAATTAAAGAATCATTCAACTTTGAAATCAATGAATTGAAAGAACTTACAAAATAAATTACAACCTCCGTAGATACTTAATTAATTTATTAATCAATGTGTTTTAAATTCAGCATTCTTTCTTTCAGCTTGTGGATCTTGTTGGGCTATGAGTTCCACCAGTGCTCTGGCTGATCGTATCAACTTGAGGAGGAATGGTGCATGGCCGACTGCTTATCTCTCTGTCCAGAACGTCATTGACTGCAACGACTTTGGAGGTTCATGCTACGGAGGACGTATTTTTGATGCCTACAAGTATGCTCGCTATCATGGAATTCCAGACGAAACCTGCAACAACTACTTGGCCAGGCACCAGAGTAAATGGATTTCTTTTTTGAAATAAATTTTGATATCAAAATTCAAAGCAAATTCGGGATTTCTAATCGATATAGTTACTTGCACATTTACGAGACGGAAAGAGCCGTGCCAGAGTTTTCTAGATCGCCCTTGGATATAGAGAATCTCATGTGACATTGTTTATACCAATAAAATTCATTGTATTACATTATTTATGCGTTTATTTTTGAATAAAATAAAAAAATCAATTAAATAACAACGAAAATAATGCAATCTATTACATTTAGTGTGCAACAAGGAGAACCAGTGCGGATACTGTGATTCTTTTGGCCGCTGTGAATACAGGACCAACTACACCAGATGGAGAGTGAGTGGGTACGGAAGAATTAGTGGCAGAGAAAATATCATGAAGGAAATCTACACCAAAGGACCAGTCAGGTTAGAAAGTGATTCATATCGGCTTAACCGGCAGTTCAAGTTATTCTGGCACCATAATTTATGAAGCTATCCATAGATGGCAGCCCAAGACATATTTTTAATATCGATGACTTATTTATAAATGATCTAAAACAATTAACCAAAAATATTTAGCATTTCAAAAGCATAGGATTAATTTGGTTTGCGTTGTTTAAAAATTCTGGTGTTGAACTATTGCTTTATTTATTAAATTAAATTTCGTTGTCTACCTTAACTAAGATGATTTACAATGACAAAGCGACTGCCAGACGATTTTAAGATTTTTCAAATGATTTTATGATTTTTCTTCCTGTTGGAAGTTAACTGTTTTACATTTTTTATGTTCTCTCCTTTTTACAATTCGTCAGACATCCCACTGACCCAAATTATTGAAGTATTTTCAGTGGAGTCATCCTGTTAACTTCGATAGTAATTTTTAGTTTTTACAATTTTATTTTAGTATTATAGTCCTAACTACTAAGTTATTATTTAACAGCTGCGCCATTATGTTCACGGATAAGTTCCATGATTACGAAGGAGGTGTCTACGTGGACTATCAACCCTTGATCACTGTAAGTTCTGAAGAAGAAACCATTTCATTATATATGAACTCACTGAATTTTAAAATAATTTAAGATAAGAAAACTATTTTTTATCTGTCATAAAAATTTCGTAAAAATGACTCAATAGAATTATTGACTGAAATAAAAAATAATGTTTTAAAATTCATTTAAGCACGTCGATCACACCGTGGCTCTCGTTGGATGGGGTGTTGAGAATGGAGTGGAATACTGGATTGGAAGGAACTCCTGGGGAACGACTTGGGTAGGCTTATTAATTATTCATAAATCTTTGTTGCATATTAATTATTCATAAATCTTTTTACATATTAATTGTTCATGTAATCTTTTTCCACTTTTACAATTTATATACTCTTCCGTCATTAGATAATGCTGCTCTGGCCCATTGATGTGTACTTGTTTTCCACAAACTACAAATAAATTAATTTAAACAAACTACAATAAATTATAAATTAATCTTTCTACACTTTCAGGGCGAGCAAGGTTGGTTCAAGATTGTGACCAGCAAGTTCGCGAAAGGATCTGGAAACAGATTCAACCTTGGAGTGGAAACTTTGTGCACCTGGGCCGACCCTATCGTCTGATCATGCCGCTGAGCCACAGACGATGCCTTGACTTTGATTCTTTGGTTTGATTGGTTATCGAACATTTTGCTGGTGAAATAAATGGGCTTTCATGGTTACTGTAAATTTTAATAAGTCTTACAAAATTTATGGGATTCTTAATCAAAATATCTTCCAAATTCCTCGAATATACAATTAAGATGTTCCCTTCCCCTTATATTGTCATAACTTCCTATATCACTTGCTATGACATTTTATGTCTTTCGACATTTTAGAGTTGAATAAATTAACTTAATTAATAAATTAATGCAACAATAGCAAGGGCATCGGTAGAAGAGTGGTTTTAAGACTTTCGCTTCGACGAGGCTCCGTTAGGAAAAGTCGTCTTTCGAATATCGGTCAAATTGGTTAACCTTGTAATGTTCAGAATAATAATTAGTTAATTTACCTGTGACCTCATAATAATTTCAATTCATTTCATTTTATGTTATGTTAAAATTAGCAATACAGTGTTGTCATAGTTAATATTAGTTACTAGGATATTTCTGTTAAACATGATTTTTTTGTGAAATTACTACTTGCTTTTTTCTAATTTTGATTTTTTTTTAAATTTCTTTTTTATTTTCTTCTGAATAAGGAAATATTAATAAATCGCAATTTCTTTATTCACATTCATCAATAAGGACGGGCGTCATCGTGTGACAAGAACAAGAGATATGGGCATGGTACATGCAAATTTTGTCCGTGAACTTATCTTGACCTGTCCTGCTTTGAAGTTCACAAATCATCTGCCTTTTGAGGGGACGAACTCTTCACGTCGTCTTCTTTTTCTTGCAAACTTTTAAAACCGACCAATGGCTGTTTAATTATATATTTTTTTTTAAATATTAAAAACATCTATCTATTTATTTACCGCTTTATTTCATGTTTTTAACATTTTAAATTTAAAAAAAATTAATCTAAGCGCCTAATTTAAATCCATTTTCTATTTCTTAGTTTCTAATTAAAGAAGTAAACGCTTGTAAAGTCGAGAGAAGATAAAAGTCTAAGAGAGCCAAGAAAAGCTAGTGACCTCTTTGACACCCTAACCCTTGAACTCCCGCATCTGTCAAATTCTGTTTATTACATCCTACTGCCCACGCGTCCTCTCGTCACGTGACCCACACACCCTTTTCCTGTTTAATCACGTGATCAATGAAAGTGAATCGCTGTTTCCATTCGAACTCAGTGGAGTGTGTCCGAATTTCTTCTGCCCTGACTTCAGTTGAGGTTGCATCTGGTTCTGATGGGTCCTTCTTTGTATATCTTTGTATTTCTTTGTATTCATTTGTATTTCTTTGTATGTAATATTAATTACTCGATTACCTATATTTTTATTATCATCATTGAACTAAAACCAGTAACCGTGTCAATTAATAATAGTAACTTTTTAACTAGGAAATTAGTCGCATCTCCAGCTCTTTACTTTATAAAAGCGATGAAATGTGATTTAATATCCCCTTCTTTTTTATATCTTATATCTTTATATCTCCTGATATAGGATATATCATGATATAGAAGATAAAATATCTTCTTTAATTTTCGGTTGTGTTAAAGTATTTCTCTGACACTTTTTAAAATTTGTTTTGTGTGGAATTATGTCGTCGTTGTGAGTGATTTGTGGTGTCTGCAAATAAGACACTCCAATGAAACAGTGGAAGAGAACTTCAAAGGATAGATACGTTACTCAGTTGAATTATCACGTCCAGGTTCAATTGTTAGCACCTTCCCAATGCAGGTGTTTGAACGGAGGATAGTTTGATGGATGGCTGAACACTCGTTAAGCTTAGGAATAAAAGATTTAAATATCTTTCATTGATGAATCAATTTAAATGATTTTATTTCATAATAATACTTTACAATAGCACTTAATTAATCTTATACAAACAATATTACTGAGCATTTAACTTCTAATGTTAATATTAACTAATATTAGGTAAATTATGAGAAATACTTTCTCATGAAATAATAAACGCGCCAGATTGCCATTTTATGAGACGTGTAATTGAGTTTGAGTCTTGCAATTGCATTCGACCGACAAAAAGAGTAGTAACTTTATTTTCTAATTTCCTTCATTCCTTTCCAGTTCCTTCGAACTATTCAAAATGCATGGATATTATCGAATTATTTCAATAACTGATCAAATACATTTTATGTGTAAAATTCTTTTTGGCCGATAAATCCTCGAATATCTTCGTAATCACGACTTATCTGATCGTTTCGTAATGAGAAATTGGAAGAGGCAGTTGTGCTGATGACGACTACGACGATGATGATGATGATGTCGGTGGAAATGGTGGTTGTGGTGATAATTTTGGTGATGATGATGATAATGATGGTGGCCGATGAGTCATCCTTTTTATTAGTGATATCAACAACCGAGGCGTCGGACAAAGCGCCATATTAATTTATCAAACTGAAATCCTTAATTCCAGTTCGATCCAACCACTTAATCCAGCACTTAGGATGAACCACTCGCAGAACTAATCCCAAATAATCCAATCTTTCCAGCTACGCCAAGGAAGCTTCAAAAGAAGTACGTTCATCTTGTGCACGTGAAGTTTGTTCACCTGTTTGTGATTTGTTTTTATTTTAAATTATACAAGATTCTGTTTTTTTGTTTGTTTATTTCATTTCTGGAAAGTAACATATTGAAGTATAAAGTTGTTAACAGATTTAATAAATATAAATTATTGCATTATAATCAGCTCGTTACACTAACAATCATGGTGTGGTCAGCTAAAGGATTTTGTAATTTATAATTGGGAGAAGAATTCAAAGATATTTATTGAATGAATTACTTAACAATCATAACTTTATTACATATTAAATGTCATAACGTCTGTTAATTATTTACAGCATAGTGTTATCGTGATTATTTGCATAAATCCGTCCAGTTTAAAGGCATCGATGCAAGTGACATGCCTCCGTGGATTGCATCATTTGAGCATTTGTAGCGTGAAATGCTCATTAACGTTTCATGTGCTCGTAATAATTAAATAATAATAATAATAATGATAATTACCAACAGTCTGACATGATATTCTAATAATGAACAATAACACTTGGTAATTTCGATCAAATCCTTTATTATATCGTCATCACCTTCATCATCATAGTTGACGCCGTCATCATCATCATCGTCGTCATCGTCGTTGTCTTCGTCATCATCATCTTCACGATCATCATCAACAACACTGTTCAGATCTCCACTTACTAGACCTCCAGTCACACATGGATTGGATTTCCTAGGCTGTTGCTATCGTTCTTCAAAAAAATTAACAGATTTCAATAGAAAGTGATTTAAACTTTCCAAAAAAAAATATTAAATAATAATAATAACAGAAAAATAAAAAATAAATTCCTGACGAATCGAATTAAACACATTTTTTAACGAAAATAACTTTTCCATGACACGTTGCATAACGTGACGTGACGCAAGTCTATTTCTGTCACGTGGTTGTATCGCCTGTCCGCCCCCTTGCTGGGCGATATTACGCAATTGGAGACGAGCGCTGAAAAAGATCCACGCGATTTACATTCACGTCCTGGAAAGGAGCGATGGTTCTACGGGATGATGATGATGATGTTGATGATGATGATGATTGATGATGATGATGATGATGATGATGATGATGATGATGATGATGATGATGGATGATGATGATGATGATGATGATTGATGATGATGATGATGATGATGATGATGATGATGATGATGATGATGATGATGATGATTGATGATGATGATGATGATGATGATGATGATGATGATGATGATGCTGATGATGATGATGATGATGATGATGATGATGATGATGATGATGATGATGATGATGATGATGATGATGATGATGATGATGATGATGATGATGATGATGATGATGATGATGATTGATGATGATGATGATGATGGATGATGATGATGATGATGATGATGATGATGATGATGATGAGATGATGATGATGATGATGATGATGATGATGATGATGATGATGATGATGATGATGATGATGATGATGATGATGACGATGACGATGACGATGACGATGATGATGATGATGCTTTTACGTTTGTCGTGGGTGTGTGGTCACGTTTGAGTTCATCAAAGTGGATGTCAGTGCACTTCAATTGTCTTCAACATCTCATTATATAATTACGTCCCTGTTATTGTTGCTCTAATGTAATTATTGTGTTATTTTCAGGCAATTATTTGCAAATTAGTAAGTAATTACTTATAATATTTTCATTTCCCGATGATCGTCTCCTACAGGTCACGGTGCGGGTCATTTAGATTGTTTACTTTGTGGGAATCAGTAGAGTGTGAATGGTGTCAAATCCAGGCCTTATTTGGTTCCTCTTCTATGCCCGGTTATAAATCTTTGAAGAGTGGACAATCTGAAGAAAGAAACACACTGGCCAAATATTTGACACGACGACAATGGGATTCGTGAATGACTGGATCAACACATCACTACTGCTGGAACGAATTCTCCATTCAGTTACCGAGTGCAAATCTACAGGAAATTTATTCTTTCCACCTCTCTTGGCGGCGCATCTGTTAGAGCATCTCGAGGACAAAAATCAGATCTTAAGCAGTCAATTAGTTATGCTTGGATGGACATCGGTCCTAGTGAGATTAATGGGGACTTTCAAGTCTAATTAGGACCACTGCTCTTTGAAGTAACTGGAGAAGAACGAATCTCCAGCAATTGTTTCCAAGGTGTGAGTCGGAAAGAATGGAGACTTAAAAACAATTCTCGGGAACAAATTGCCTTTACTTTCTTTCCTCTACTGCGCGAAACCGCCCCGGGCAACAATCAATCGAGTGTTTTGGTCCCTTCAACGCGACTGGACTTAATTGGCGGTAAATTTAAAAAAAAAACAAAAATTAAGAGGCAGACGTCAGATGTCAGTTTTCAGGGTCGTTTTTTTTTTATTGTTGACGAAATGAATTGAAATGAAATAAATTAACAATTAATTTTTTAAAGCATTCGTTTTCACACTAAAAAAAAAAAAAAGAAAAAATCTCGCAAAAAAGTCACTCGTCACAAAAATAAAAACAGCTTGACTAGAAAGTTCGACAAACCGTTTCAAAATGTATACATCGTTCAAGACACAGACAAGATTCCCTGATCATAATTTCAATGTTATGAACAATATTATGAATAACTAACGATTCATAATTTTCTTATTAATATCGATATAATATTATCGAACAAAATATTTTTAACTTATAGTCGCGAAGGCATTCACAAGGCTCAAATCGACAGGCACGTCAATAAATTTAAAAAAAAGAAAGAAGAAATATAATAAATTCACGATTTCAATAAAATATGGAACAATGATAAGGTTGGGTTAGAAAAAATTAGTAATCAAAGGCTATCAAAATACATGCTGCAAGAGTCCATTTTAAAAGTGCTTACGTCATTCATGACGTCATAAACCTCGGTGTCGTCGATTAGAAGGTCGATGCCAGAGTCATTTAAAGGCGAGATGAAGGACGAGGGGAGTGCAGTAAGTGGAGAAGGAAACGATGATGATGATGATGATGACGACGACAATGTCGACGATGATGATGATGGCGGTGGCGGGAACTTTGGAGGTATTTCTGGCAAAAACTTTTGATAATTGGTGCCCATTCTCGGGTTCATAGGGTGAGATTTTGCAGCCTGAGAAAAATTGTGCCCGAGACGTGTCACCTGGACGTCTAAACCTTTCTCCAATCCAGGTGTAGAGGAGGTGTAGGGGTTGTAATTAGGGTGATTGATGTGAGGGTGAACGACAGGGGAGGCCTCGATTGGGAAGCAGTTTTGGGGGTAAAAGGTTGCATTTGAATACGTCTTAGCAAGGTAATCACCCTGCACCTGTGTGCTTTGACGAGGTTGAAAGTTTGGAGGGGTTTCAAAGTGGAAAGGACCAACTCCTGGAGACGGTAAAACCGAACATGGACCAGGTGGAGTGATTTGCTGCACTCCTGCGTGAAAAGGTGTCGTGTGCATCCATGCGTGGATGTCGTTTTCATCTGCCGAATCGATACCATCGCCGAGTTGATACGAGGACAATCCGGGGGTTTGAAACTGATGACCAGAAAATTGGTGACTGTTTTGAGGAAAAAACTTCTGATGAGGAAGAACAGGGGGTGGCAGAAAACCGGCCTCTGCCATCAAAGCACGAGGATTGATCTGGAGACATCCGGCTACCAGGTTGACTGTGTTCTGTGACAAACCATCCGCCAAGGCCTTGGCAAAAGCTAGGGGAGGAGGGCGTTCACCCTTCTTCAAAACGTCTGCTAGGGCAGCTATGTAATTGCGGGCCAATCTCAGAGTCTCGATTTTCGACAACTTCTGAGTTTTTGAATAACAAGGCACATGTTTCCTCAGAATGTCGAGGGCGTCGTTCAATCCGTGCATTCTGTTCCTCTCTCTGGCATTGGCCTTCAACCTACGAACCCTCAACTTGGCAGCCCTGGCTTTGGTCATTCTCTTCTTCTTGGGCCCTCTTTTCTTGGGAGCGTCTGGATCGACCGGGAGTTCGGGCTCCAAGTACTCATCATCGTCGTCGTCGTCGTCGTCATCTTCGTCCATTTCTAAAACATCTGTGTTGTCGTCTGCTCCGAATTCAAATGAGTTTTCATTGGTTTTCCTTCCTGATGTCTTCTTACGCCTTGGTGCTTCTCGCAGGTCAATGTTCTGGAAATAGAATTATTATTATTATATAGTTATCATATAATTTATTTTTTTTTAATTGTTACAATTTTGTAATTATTTACATACCATATAACCTGATATAACCTGAGTGGTTCATCATATCACAACATCTACATCCATGTGTATTATTGTGACACTATTATTATTAATTTAATACAATTAAATCTTATAATAATATATTTCTTTTTCCGTTTCAATTAAATCACGACCAAATGTTTTTATTTTTAAATAACTAAAAAAAAAAGTTGTTTTAACCCGAGTGACGTCATCTTGGGTAAGGGCGTCACTCCCACTCGGAGTGGTTTGTAAGTCGTCGTCGTCATAGAAACTAGAAACACTGCGCATGTCAGTTTCCGCCGGTGACTTGTTGCCATAGAAACTTCCAGAAGGAAAGGTTCCTCCGTTGCTAGGCAACCTAGCAGACGCGGAGTCAGTGGGTTGAACCAGCATGACGCTGAAAGCAAAATAAACGTTGTTGCTGTTGCCGTTGATGTTGATGTTGTTGATGTTGTTGTTGATATTGTTGTTGTTGTTGCAGTTATTATTGTAGTATTATTGTAACTCGGGTCGTTGCCGGCAAAAGAGCAGATGACATAAGTTTGAAATACAAGGAGGGAGATTTTATCTCGAAGCCAATCGTGTCTGAAATCGTTGTAAACTTGAAAAGAATGATCGGAGATTTATAGCAGGTTTAAAGGGGAAACACGAGTCAGTCACGCGACCAGTTGACAGAGATTGCCGCCTTTTCGTTCTATTTGTCGCAGAAGATTTTCTCAAGGAAAGGAATCACCCAATTTTGAGGGAGCTACCCACGTGAGCAGCCCTTGAACTCATGAGGAACTGAATTGCAATAATGGACCCAGACGATTTGAAGAAAACAAATTTTTACAAATTCAAACAACTTGAAAATATACACATTAACAGTTTCTTTAATTTAAATACTTTTATTTAATGCACCTATAGGTCCTTACTTTTGGGGGGTGTAATTTAAGTGGGGTGTTCGTCCCCCGAGGAAATGAGGACCTCAAGGAAACAATGGTGACACGACACCTGCCAGTAGAGTCGCGTTTGCAAACCCGTCAACCCAGCTATTAGGGGCGTTGATATTGCAGTGCGAGGAATAATTTCCATTATTACAGCATAATTATGATGTCAGAATTACTTTTAAAGAAATGTTTGGTTCAGCATCCAGTAAATTCTGCTTTCTGCATCATTTTCGTTGTCGTTGATAAAATTGAGACGTTAATACAGGAAAGGAATGAAAGAAATTGGTGCAATTAAACAGCAGCACAATTAATTTTAATCCAAGTTTAATGCTGTGTTACACGTGTGTTTATTTTCACGTGACCTTGGAAAACGTAAACCTATTCAATGTTTAACAATAAATTATGTTAGTTTGGGTGAGAATTTTTTTTAATTTCATTAGCCGAACTTTTAGTATCTATCACAAAAATAAATTAAATTTATCAAATGTTAATACTTATAACATAATAATAGACAAATAGCAAAATCTCACCTGTATTGGTTTCACGATAGATAAGATAATCACCTGTACTTTCAACTCAACCTGGTGAATTCCAAGTGGAAAAACAATGGCCACGAAAATGTCACCAGAAAATTTTCCATCTCCCTCTTAAATCAATTCCAGGAGGTGGGCGTGGTTTCAGCCGAGTCACGTGATGCTTCCAACCGCTTCCATTGGTTCTGTTGATTTCCAGACGTTCAAATCCATTGGTCGTTACATCATGAGTAAGTTTTGCACCTCGAAGAAATTTATTGTAATTTCTTGTGGCTTGAGATTTACAAATTCATGTTTTAAAATTGAGCGTACAACTGTCGCAGTAGTTTGTTAAATATTACAACGTCAATTTAATTAAATCTTAAATTAACGAATAACCCATTGTGTAATAAATAATATTAATTATTCTTTATAAGAAATTCCATTCTAAATATATAAAACTCGTTCGGACGCCAAAAAGACCAGTTTAAAATTGCTTACAAGGTGCAAATGAGGCCGAAAATAATTTCACCTCCCGAAAATAACAAATCTCGACACGCTTCAATGAAGCGTAAACAAACTTTGCGAATTTGGAAAACCCGAAGAGCTCATTGAAAGTGTATTTTGAAGACCAAAGTGATGGGCAGAAAGGCTTGAGAGTTCCTTATTTGGAACTTTTCACGCTCTGATGAACGCGGAGTGCTCGAGGTGGACAAAACCTCTTCAAAGATGGAAAGAAGAGCCTTTTCCATCCTCGGTTCTTAATTGAGGGTTTTATTTGGAGTCGATAGGTGTCGCGTTGCCTTTGTGGTAGTTTGATGGGAAGAGATCTATCTAGAGGTTCAGTTGTTGCTTTTGGCTTCCCTGCATCATCATCATCATCATTATCATCATTATTACCACCACCATCATCATCATCATCATCATCATCACCTTAATCACCATAATTTATAGATAAATTATATAGTGCATCATTCAACATCATCATCATCACCAACAGGATGAGGTTGTTAAGTGAGTACGCACACAAAAGCACAACAACCCACCTACCTTCCCCACCCACGTGCGAGCATTGGGGGGCAGTTGAGGATTCACTGAGGCAAGTGGGGAACTTCAAAGGATCTTCGGGAATTGAGAGAATGGCTGAAATAAATTGTCGCTCGCAGCTCGGGGAGTTCTTAGTGAAGGCGACTTGTGTGCTTGTGTGCGCTTGTCACGTTGTGCCGATGTTTTGCAAGCTCACGTGATCAACTTTGTTTGCTTCTGTTGTTGTTGTTGTTGTTGTTGTTGTTGATTATGAATTGAGAATATGTTTAGGTGCATTGAGTTTGTTAACAGCCTCGTAATTCGGATTTTGTCTAAATCGATTGAATTTATTTTATTTGGAATATTCAACTAGTTCCTCGTTTAAATGCATTGTTTACTTTTATTTAAATCTTATAAAAATCTTTTTTTTTCTATTTTCTGAGATTGTTTGAACATAAAAGTAAAGAAATAAATGGATGGTGTGTTCATCAATGAATTAATTCACTATCATCAATGAATTCCTTCTCATCAATTTATTCACTCATCAATGAATTAATTCACTATCATCAATGAATTCCTGCTCATCAATTTACTCACTCATCAATGAATTCATTCTCACCAACTAATTCACTCACCAGTGAATTCATTCACATCCACCTTCACTGGAGACTTCAAGGAAAAGAGTTGTTGGCAGGTTCTTTCATCACGTGATTTATTCCAACTCTTTCCTGCAGTTGGCGCTAAACGGAGGGCGTCACTTAATTTATGCATCTGCGCAGCCAAGTGTGACCGTTGGGACTGCAGTGCGTGTGGTCCGTTATGTGTTTGCTCTGTGTTCGCGTGCCTCGGGAAAGATTCTGCAGACAGAATTTACAGGTGTTTGTAACGAAATGTGAGGTAACTTACTAAAGTTAAATATTTAATTTACATTGTCAAGATAATTTATATAACATGTAATTTATATTAAGAGATATAATTTATGTTATTACAAAAAATATGAATCAGTTTTTTTTTTATCATTTAAGGAAGTGATTAAACTAGATGAGATTCTCGATTTTATTTCGTAAATGTACTCTGTATGTGCAACATTCGCTTTAATATTTTAAATTATTTAAAACTATTCTGAATTAATTTAATTCATAACAAATTTTAAAAATTAAAAATCAGTTATTTGTTTATGTTCACTTTGAAATTTAATTCGTTTGTTTACCTTTGACATGTTGAAGTTATAAAGTTATAAAGTTGGTAATAAACAATAAATTATAGTATTCTAATTTAATAAATAACATTTATTATTTATTATTATTATTATTATATTTGTTTATTAGTATTAATAATCGAAAAAACCAAGAACCTGATTGGAGAACGTGTCTTCAAGAAG
>JAJTWR010000398.1:2260000-2405000 GCA_021613335.1 Whitmania pigra | reverse complement strand
GGCTCGGACTTTGTCTTCCATCCATTCCAGTCCTCTTCTTTCTTTCATTCTTTTTTCCTCTCTGCTCGGCTGATGATGACGATGGTGATGATGATGATGACGACGGCGATGATGATGATGATGATGATGATGATGATGAGGACGATGATGATGATGATGATGATGATGATGATGATGATGACGATGATGATGAGGAGGAGGAGGAGGAGGAGGACATGGAATGACTCGGAATGGAAGAGCGGATGAAGAGGACAAAAACATCGATCGATGGCATCTTGATTCCTCGTGTTTGTTCAACTCGTTCAGTTGAAATGGAAGTGCTTGTTGTTATGGATTTCTGATGTGTCATGATGATGATGATGATGTCATGATGATTGCGATTATTTTTTGATTTTTTTTATTTATCGAGGAATCAAAGACAAATAACATGAGGACTTTTACTTTCTCTCTTTCCTTTCATCGCTGGAAAATCATGCCCGATCACGATCTAGGAGTGGAATTGTAGGACGATAATTAACTTTCAAGTCTCCCACTCTCCTTCATTTTGGAGACTTGTTGACTCCGGAGACCATGATCAACCAGCTAGTTCTCCCAGCCGTCATGTTGACTTAAACCCGGCTAAATTGTCGACGGACATGATCTGTTTTCCGATTGCGGTATGAGGCCAGCGCAAACATTCTCCAATTACGACGGACGAGACGAGTTTTGCTCCCAATTACGTGTAACTCGCTCTCAAAAAAACAATTTTAGTTCTAGAACTTTGATTAACAGGATTTCTGAATTCAAGGAGATTTAATTTGAGAAGAAAAAACTGTTTAATTTTTAAAGGCGGTGAGATGAAGATGTTTGTGACTGTTGTCGTCGTCGTCGTCGTCGTTGTTGTTGTGGTGTGTGGAATGAAAAGTGAAAGTTGAAATGTGAATGTGACTCTAGATCTTTATGCTGTCAATGATGCGTCGTAACAAGCGGGCTGCATCTTGGAGAGCTTTGACTTCCTGGGGTTCGAGGGTCAAGTTGATGATGTGGCTAACCCCGTTAGCCCCGAGGATGCAGGGCACGCTCAGGTAGGACTCCTCGTGGATGCCACACCAACCGTCCGGCTGGATGCTGATCGGGTAAACGATGTGTTGGTCTTTGATGACTGCCTCGCACAACCTGGCCACCATGATTCCTAGTCCCCAATTTGTGAAGCCCTTCAATTTTACAATTTCATGGGCTGCTCCAACGACTTGCTTGTGTAGCTGTGATGATACGATGGTGTGATGGTATGGATTAGTTTATATATTTATTTATTTTTTGTAAAACAAATTATTCTAAATATAAAAAATGTTCAGTTATCAGTTACTATACTAGCATTTTAATTTATCAATTTAAATATTTAATAGCTTAATTAATTTAACCTGGTCCCAATTCTCAGGGTCCCTCTCAGAATGTTCTCCAGCGGTCGGTGTGAGGTCCCTAAGTTTTGTTCCTGCCACGTTCACCCCACTCCAGATGGGGATACTGGAGTCACCATGTTCACCGAGAATGTACGCTTGGACACTGTGTGGCGCAACCCCAAGCCTCTCACTAATTAAGTACCTGTATCAGTTGAGGTGATACAGTTGAGATGATGATGATGATGATGTTGATAGTGGTTAATAAGACAATTTGTTTATTATTTACTGTTTGCGTTTATTTTATTATTAAATGTTAGTAATTAAGAAATCTTTGAAAGTCACAGATGTAACTTAAAATATTTGTTGCTCGACAACATTTTAAAATACAATAACAATTTGAATTAATATTTTGGATAATTTGAAAATATTACTGTTTTTGTACCTAAACCGACTTGAATCAAGCAACGTTCCTGAACCGAATACCTAAAGTGTTTGAAAATATTTAATTATTTTTCATCAGCATAATTATACTTTTAAATTACAACGACTTATTTAAGTAAATTACTTCTTGAAATGATGTGATGATATTAGGAAAATTGTTGTTGATGAACAATTATACTAACATTCAACTATATATAGGGTATATATATACAGGATAGACAATAAAGTCAATAAAGTCAGTGACATTAAACATAAATTATTTTATTTAATGGATTAAAGAACATTAACCATACTTAAGCTCAACTATAATTGCAACATTAACGATAAACTATTTATTAATCAAATTACCACTCATTGATGTACATGATTATTTATGAAAAAGGGTATAATAAAAATAATAATATAATAAATTAAAGTAATAATGGGAGATGTTAGAAATGTATGAACACTTTATGCTTCGGCAGTCCGCTGATTTTCCAGGCTACCCACGCCATGATGTCACAGGGATTTGTCACCACTATGAGAATCGTGTCGGGGTTGTACTTCATAATTTGTGGGATGATCGACTAAATTTTAATATTATTGTTATTATTAATAATATATTAATAACTTATTAACAGCATCTACAAACTAATTAGTTGTAATAACACATTAATATTACTAACTTAAAACTACTTAGTTTTGTCGGCCAATTACGTTATTCATGACAACATTCATATTATTAATTTTGAAACATCAGAACGCGAACCTAGAAAGACATTTAATAAAAAACATTATTTAAGTTTATTCCAAGCCTTGTAAATTGTGACGTTCTTGGCCACAAGATCCAGTCTCGATTCGTCAGGTGAGTGTCTCGCTCCAGCTGTTATGACGCAGATCTTGCTGTTTGACGACACGCTGTAGTCAGAATCCGCCGAAATCCTAACTGCCCCGCCGTAAAAAGCCAGGCCGTGTACCAGGTCCATCTGCTCTCCCAAACAGATCTCTTTCCGGGCATCCACCAGACACAGATCCGAGCATATACCCATGGACAGTAGGGAGAAGGCCGACGCCATCCCTACTGCTCCGCAGCCCACCACGGTGACTCGACTTCCAGAAAACCGAGTCTTAAAAGGAAAGGGTTATTTTTAGAATTAGGTACAGTTTGACGCGCTGAAGATAAGTTTAGTCAGCTTGTCTGGAAACTCCATTTTTCTATTTCATTTTCAAGAATCTATGTGAGCATGTGATTTCTATGGTACTATTTCATAATTACTAACAAATAACTTAACGATTTATGTAATAATCTATCATGAATTAATAATTTGGTAAAATTTACGAACTGGTTTTATACCTAATTAATTTAATTAAGGCCTTCAGACTAATTTTAGATTTTAATCAACACCAACTTTGTCTACCAATAACAAGAAACACCAAAAGAAAACAAAAACAGGAAACCATCTCAATTCGGAAACTAATCTCCCGAACATTCGTTGCACAACTAAGATCGCTTCAGCCAAGACGTCCTCTATGCAAATAAATTGAAATATTTTATTAATAATTATGAATTTATAACCTCAGAGACCAACTCCTTGAAGATCATCTTCGTATACGTAGGACCTCTCTTTGCAGCTTCCGAAGTTGCACAATCAGTCATCATATCCGATGCTGCTGTTGCTGTTAGAATTCACTCGATCGAATTAATTTGTCTTGTTTAAGACTTAAATCTTGTAAGCGACGAAGTAGTAAACAAGAGCAGCGTCACCTACACGCCGATGACGTCATCGGAGATGGAATCATGTGGTGTAGCGAGGGTCGAGACGATTAACTCAAAATAAAAGAAACTTAATTTTAATTTACAAAGACTCTGCAAATACTTAGCATGGGGTTGAAATAATAAACACAGAACGAATCCTCAATAACATGAAAACAACCCATAAATGTAGTCAAACCAATTAATCAAACAAACAATCATTCAATCAACGTATTTTTAATAGCCATAAACAAGGTGATTGCACTCTTATTGAATCTTAATTAATTAGCTGCACATCCACGTGGAATTTCCATCTTCGAAACCAGTTTGCCTGTCGGAACTCTCGCAGTCGACAAATTCGCAACAAAAAAAAACTCATCGATCATCGACAAACCTAAATGGGATGGTGGTTAAAAGTTGTAGAAACATTTTGAAATAAATTATGAAACGAGAGAAACAGTTGACAAGATTAGATCTTCTTTGCTTTTTGCTTTTTCTTAGACGGGGCTTCGAATTCGGCCGCGATCGAATCCACAGGGGGCTGAGGGGTTGGCGAGGGGGAAGAACGGGCAGAAACTCTCGTCAGCAACATCGAGAAGATCAACAAGACCTGCTGAGTGATGATTGGGAGCACCTGGTTGATGAAGACATGACTTATTGATTACATAAATTATAGCTCCCATTTTATTAACAAATTAATTATTTATTAATATATTTATTTATCATTTATATTAAACATGAACTTGCCTGTTTGCGATTGTAGCAAACATAGAGGACAAGGAGCGTCAGAGGCAAAACGAGAAGAGAACTGTGGGCAAGTTCCTGATCTCCAACTTTGTACTGTAATGCCATTTAAAATGGTCAGTTATACCATTAAAATTTAAAATTACCTTGAATATATGTCACTGTGTAACTCAAACAAAAATCAATTGTGAACAATAATGTATTGTACAGGAATAAAAGGTTTAATAAACAAATAAATAATAAATAAAAATAATAATAACAGTAGTAATAATAATAATAGTGCAATAACTAATTCCATAACAAAACAAATAAAAATTCCTTTAACTCCGGAAGACCAGGGTAAGACCACAAAACAAACCTGTGGGTCGAAGTGGAGGGTGAAGTGCTTGAATGTGGAGTTGGCTTTGAATTGGAGTTCAGGGAGTGAAAAGTTGAAGTTAGATCTCGACAAGGTGCTCGTAAGCCTCAGTAAGTAGTTCTGAAAATAAGTGAAGTATTAGCATCACACATCAAACATATAGCCGTCAAATAATCTCAGTTAAGAAATGTCATGATGAACGTTTTAAGATAGAAGATTTCAAAGATATCAAAGGCTATTAGTTACCAAATGTTTAAGCATTCCAATTCCCTTACAAACAAAGACATAACATAAATGCATTGACAAGTAACAAAGCGACACAAAATTCACACCTGGTTGTCGATGGGGATGGAAGAAAAGTAGAAGAAAGGGGAGGACCCAAGGCTTGCGGTGTGTTGCGGGGCATCGAGATTCGATTCTTGAAGCAAGTGAACCTGGATGTCGGAGAACGATTGATTATCAGATTTAATTTTGCATCAATCATTTAAATCAATTCCATCCAAGCACATGCATCATCACAATAACATACCAAGTGCATGCCTATCACCATCATTCACATCGAGCGCATGCATATCATCACAATTCACACCTTAATGGAGCCAAGATGTTCTTGTGGAGCTATGATTCTCCCGCTGATGTCCATCGTGTTCATCCTCCTGAATGCCACAAACTTCACGTCGTGAATGTCCGAGTTCTTGACCTGAATATTGTAAGTCGTTATAAAATTATTGATTATGTTATGTTTTACTTTTTTCTGATTAATATTGAACAATTATCATTTTCACAATTTTCAGAACAACATTTCAATTTTTATCATACAAAATAAAATTATTTTGAAAAGATCATTCTCTAATAGTTATACAACAAATATAATTTAATATTTAAAAAAATTGCAAGGTTATCTTAGTGCACTTTGAATTTTGTTCGTCATTAAACAACCTCAAGTTGAATCTGTTTGGGAGATGTTCTTTCGATAATTGCGTTGAGATCCTTGTCATCCTTCATCTTCACAACGTAATTGCATCCAGGCTAAAAATTTAAAACTTCGAATATTACTTAATTTATCAACAACCTCTGACACTATGCATACGGCATCTTTAAAATTAACCATTATTATTATTATTATTATTATTAACAAACATTGCAAAGTCTTTAAATTAATACTTATGGTGTTCACCTTAAGACCTCTGATCCTGATGGATCCGTCCATTTCAGTCTTGCTCTCCTCCTGATGATGATGGCACTGAACATCTTCTCCAGAGGAACTAACAGCCTCCAGGTAAACTCCAACCTCCGCCTCCCCATTTAACGAGGTCACCTGTCCGTAGCAGCTGCAAGTACGAAAGAGTTTTTAAATGGTTTTATCTCTAAGATGTGATCAAGATGAATGTGAAATAATTAACTGGAATTGCGATAAATAATTACCATGCTCACATCGAAAGTAATTCACTAATTAAACAGCTACATTATTAAATTTAAATTACTAATTATTTACATAAGTTAGAGTAAATTATTCAAATGCACTGAATGACTTGTACTCGTACCTGAATGCCACCCTCTTGGCGATGATGTCCACTTGAACCGTGGTGCCCTCCTTGACCTCTATGAACTTTGACGATGGTTCGAATTCATATTCCTTCATCATAGGCTTCAAGAAATATTTTCCAGGTCCCTGAGTACAAGCACAATGAAAAGCCATTTAGAGGCATTCTAATACAATTGGATGTAATATTCCAATATTAATTATAATAATATTCCAATATTAATTGGAATTATTACATTTGTAATCAGAATTATAAATACTTAAATAGGAATATATAAATGAGTTAATAGTAATAAACAAATAAATACGTTAATCATAACTGACGACAACAACAACAACAACAACAACTTACAAGGTTTGTGAAGGCAAGAGCTTCATTTTCCTGAGTTACTGTGTTCTTCCTGAAGCTCTCGCCACCACTCAACGAGAGAAGCACTCCAGGTAAATCCACACCTGTGCTCTCATCGGTTACCTGTGCAATAAAAAAAAATAATAAAATGAGTCCACATTCAACTCATTAACTTTTGTTAGTCTAATAATTAATTGTTTATTATTTTAAAAATTTATGAGCAACAATTTATAACGTGTTCTGTAATTTATTACATTTAATTAATTAAGAACAATAAATTACTTGTTCTATCACCTATTATTTAAACAATTTAAGAACAACTGCCAACCTTGACAATAATTTCTGCCAACTTTGAAGCCCTGAAGAAACCAGGCTGACCTTCAAGAGAGCTGAAGGCATAACCGGACCTCGAAACTGTGGTCTCATATTTCAAACTGGCATCGATGGGTCCAATCCTTAAGTAAAGAAAGTAAATCCTTAAGTTACTAACTGAGTAATTGTACCAATAATAATAATTAATCATACAATAAGCACATGTTGACAACAAATATTTAAATTTCTCAGACAACAAATAAAACATGCATCCCTAATCCCAAACATCCAAGGTAACTTTCATCAGTATCCTTCTAATATAAATTATTATTCTTATAATTATTAATAAAATTACTGTTACTACCCTTACAATAAAATAATAAATTACAATCATCATTATCATCATCAATTATTATTATCTTAATCACCTGTACTTTCCTTGCTCATTTGTTACTGCATTGATCGTCTTGCCATTGTTCAAGGAAACACTGACATCAGCTCCAGCGAGGGCAGGAACAACTGCACCCTCGATGAAGGCTCCTTGTCGTCCAACAAAGGAAACTTTGCCTGAAGGGCAGAGATCTACAAAAGTGCATTAACAATGAAGGAACGTACACATTCTGAACCACATGTCACATTATAATAATATAATTAATATAATTTGGGACATTATATTAATTATATAATATATTTTAAAATTAAAAATAAAAGTAAAATAATAAATAAAAATTAGTGAACCTGATTTGACTGTCACTTGTGCCATCAGAGGCTCAAAAAGAAGGATTCCTGAACTCAAAGACACAGAAAATGTCTCGGACGCCCTACAATTAATTAAGTGATAATGTAAGTTAATTAAATCATTTGTAATTAATGTTATTATTAAAGTCAATTAAACCAATCATCTAATTGTTTATTATAAAAACATATGAATTTGATCAGCTTGCATTTGTATTACTTACAATTATGATAAAATGTGAAACAGTAAACCAACCTTGCCCAATGTTGAATTTTATATTCAAATTTCTTTCCATCTGGCGAAGTTTTGTCCAGCTGTAGTGGTCCTATTTCTATAGTTTTGCCATCCTGGTCACTAGAATTGTGAAAAAAAGTGTTATCATTATCATTATTAATGTTATTATTATTATCTATCATTATTGAAAGCAAAATTGAACAGAAGCCCAACTATACTTGTAATAAATATCTCTAAATATCCAAAAAAGCTAGAACAAGCATAATTGTTCAATTATCTCAGCCCTACAATTAAGAGAAGGTAACAAAACAAGAGAGCTAATTTTGGAAGAAAATTAGAATAACTAAATAAGTAAATAATTTGATGAGATACCTGACGAGAGCTGTGATGTCTTCGTGTTGAGCGGTGGTCGTCATGGAGATTTCAACCTTGTGACGAACTGCCGACAAAGTTAGCACACCTCCAAGGGAACTGTTTTAATTAGTCGAAATTAAATTTAATTATAAGGGAGTTCAAATTAAATTCTCGTTTGAAATCATTTAAATTGTTAGACTTTATTAAGAGAATTCAGTTTCAATAAGCCGTAAGTTTTAAATATAATTACCAATTAACTTCTTTATAACTCATTAGTCCAAGGCATTTAAATGCAATCGATAATAATAATTAAGTAAAAGCATACTACGAATCGATTACATTAAAGTCGTTAGTTACTAACGTGTCATATTTATAGGATTCACTTTCGAACTGATGGCAGGAATCGATGCTGACGAGGTAAGCACCTGCTTCCTTCAGACAGAAGTCATTCAGACCAGGTGAGAGGTCAAAGTTCAACGAAAGGTCATCAGAGTGTTTGAATAGGGGATCAAATATCTGAATCAAACAAAATCAATGTTAGTTAACATTTCATAATGTTTAATATTGTTAATAATTTTGTTATTATTTCAACTATGTTTACTATGAAGTAAATTATGGGAACATAACTAAAATTTAAATTACAATCCTGGAAATAACATTGGAAACCTAAAGCAAAAAACACTACTTAATGAAATTCTAATATAAAAAACTCTTCGCTAAATCACTAACTCATTAAATATTTAATTTTATAACTGCAGCACTACAAAATTAGAGAGTTTAACCTATGAGACACAATCCCCTCTTTCATAAAGTTCATAAAACTCACCAGGCGGGCATCGTGAGTGAGACTGCAGACAACCGAGTACCCAGAGTGGACAAAAATCAGTCCCTCGACGTCCTTGTCGACCACGTTCACCTGGAAGGAATCTTCCTGCCAACACCACTTCTCGTTCTGCACAGTCACTGGAAATATAAGTGCAGTACATTGATTATTAATATCATTACTATTAATGTCATTGTTAATATTAATATTATCATCATCATCATCATCATCATCATTGTTACAGTTATTATTAATATTTTTAACATTATTATTATTATTATTTGATATAAGAATTCTTAAGTGTCGTGATGATTTTGGTAAGATAAACTTACATTCGTAACTTCCTGCCATTATGTTTTCAAATTGGAAATCTACTGAGTTTGTTTCTGAGGAGACCTTGACATTGAAACAATATTATGAATCAATTAACTAATTCTTGAATGTTATTAAGTATCTTAGGCATTAATTTGATTAATTAATCAATTCATCGAATATTAAGCACTTTGCATTTGACCTCTGGCTGATCAGCTAACCAGCTAACGACAAAGTAAAAACTTGATACTACAAGAATCTGAAAAGACTGTTTACCTCCAAAACCTTTGGCTCTTCAAACATGTTTGAACTCTGGAGAACCAACTGAACCTTGAAGCAATTCTCTGACAAAACACAATTGAAATTTTAAACACATAATAAGACATGTGTGTTCTCATTGTTGATTTTAAAACGTGTTTTAAATTTCAACGAAAGCACTCATCACAACATACCAAGACATTTGACGGTTCCAGAAATCCTGGCGTGGAATTGTGAGAATGTGACTCCGTCAACAGGTGCGTCGACTACCTGGACGACGTTTTCGTAAGGTAAAAGTCTGAAGCCGGCTTTGCTTTCTTCTTCGCTTATTTTCGTCTGAAGTTTCAAATTGAAACGTGTCAACATCCATTCAATTCAATAGTTCAAAGGAAAACGTTTTAATAAGATTAAACCATTTGAAAAGCATAATAAAGACAATGAGGTGATGATCTGGGATTAATTGACTAACATATTTTCAGGTTTTAACAAATAATACTTACTAAGCAGTTTAACGAATAATACTAAGCATTTTAATGAGCATACTAAGAAATACTAACTGAGCACTTGTAAGAGCCTCGAGCAGCAAACAAACAGAAGCTCCCATCTTCCAGTGTCAAAACTTGGGCGTACTTTTCTCCTTTTCCACTGAAGAATGTCACTTCTCTCGATCCACTCGGAAAGTTGACGTATGTCTCGTTCACAATTATCCGTCCGCATACCTCGAACCTAAAAACAATCGTTGGAGCACATTAATTTTTTAAACCTTTTTTATTATTATCATAAGACATAACTTATTATTATTATTGTTGTGGTTGTTATCATTATTATTATTATAATTATAATTATTATTATTATTATTATTATTAGGAAGTAAATCTCCAAAATTCAATAAAACCAAAAGTATGAACCAACTTGGATGCAAAGAGGTCAGGAAGGTGTGGAGTGTTGGGCGTTATCTTCACCTCGAGCGAGTCAAACTGCATCCTTTGAGCTTCGGCTTTCAACCTGTACGAGCCCGTCTTCATGCCTTCCAGGTGGAACACGCCATTCTCGTCTGCCTTTGTTACCGGAGAACCATTCACATAAACAGTGGCACCAGGTACGCCCTGTCCCTAAAGATTTTCAGAAGATTTCATCAGTGATCACTAAAAATAATCTTATTTTAATGTCAAAAACAATCGAGCTGTCCTAACGTGTAACTTAAGTTAATTACATTAATCAATTAATTAATTAATTAATAAGTTACATTCCTGAGCTACTGATGCAAATCAAATGAACCTACATTGGCAGACGTCTTCACTTTTCCAGAAACAACAAAGCCAGCAACTTGGAATGGATCCTACAGCAAATAAGGATAATTGTTTATTAATATTATTATTATTAGTTAGATAAAGTAAAGATTAACTGATACCTTGATGACAAATGAATCATGTTGAACTATGACCTCCACTCTGCTTGGGGTCACATCATATTTGATCTTCTCACCTCTGTAGAATGGCACCTGAGAACGAAACAAATTAAATATAAATAATCATCAAATCCAAACAATTCCTTTACAATTTATATAACCAACTAATTATATCCCTATTACAAATTAATTTATAACCCAATTTACTAACGTGTAACTATCATTCAATCAATCAAATGTATAACATCCCTAAAACAATTCCAAAGTCGACATCAACTAACAACAATGCACATCGAAAATCTTACCAAGACGTAATCACCAGATTGAACTGCTGGAAAGACAAAGCGACCGCTGGCATCGGAAACAGTTGAACAAAGCAGGTTTTTTCCCTCCACGGCAGGGTCTTGCATGGTGCCGGAATCCTTCGAGCAATCGTTCAGTTCGACCTTTTCGGATCCAAACAAGAAAAAATTCACTCCGGAAACTGGTTCGCCGTCGCTTAAGATTCTTCCCTTTTTAAATGATTTTTAAGTTTTTAATCATTTTAAAATGATAGCAAAAAGTTTTAAAGTAATAATCATCAACATAATAATAAATTATTAAATTCAAATCACCTTGACATCAAATCCTGATACTACAATTGTGCTGGCCACTTGTCCTGTCTCTTTTGACAGAGAAACCTTGCCTGTTGTCTGAAAAGCATGAACAACAAATAAATTTAAAATCTTAAACTTCAACAAATAAATATGCAATTAAATTTCAGCAACACCAAATAGCTGCAACATGTTACAAATTCAAATATTTTATGAGCAAACACTTTGACAATCAATGGTAACAAACATCGTTATTGTGCAACAAATTTTTTTTTCTAATATCAAGAAAAATGAGGTAAAAAAACTAAAAAACAACAAAGTTAATATGTTCAGTAAAGAATTTTCATTTCAAAGGCATAAACTGATAATGGAAAAATAATGGAATCAAAACTTTTAAGTAATCAATAACAATGAATAAACAATCGATAATAATTAACAATTAATCAAACGATAAAATTGATGACTCACACTCTCAAACTTCCAGATAGGATGAGATGCCTCAACAACGTAATCTCCCGGAAGCACCTTTTCGAAGGTGTAACTGCCCCCAGCATTAGTCCTGGTTGTCCTTACCAGTTCACCACTGGCAGACTTCAAAACCAGGTTCACACCAGCCGGTCCTACTTCATGACCCTTGCTTAGCACCTGAAAACAATGTTATTCTTCAGAAATAAGTTACAAGCCGATATTTGACAATGCACTTGACTTGATAGCATTTGTTTTTTAAATCGTGAAAATGAAGACTAGCATTAATCATTTAAACATCAGGTTCATGATTCAAACAGAGCCTTTGTCAAGCAAATTGCTGACTTTCCATTGCAACCGCCATCCAACATTACAACCAGAACCATCAAATTTATCACCAAGGAGTATCCTCATCATCATCACCAATCTCACCTTCCCAACAACTCCAAAGCCAGTGAACAAGAAATTGATGTCTTCGGAAAGAGTGCATTTGTCTGTCTTGCCATCGATGGTGATGCTATAACTCATTGGTTCTGAAGCAAATAAAACCCATTCAATTTTATTTATCACCATGTGAAAATTTGACAGTATAATTTACCACAACGATGTGCAATTAAGTAACAATGATATATCGTGGGAAACCAATATTATTAAACAAAACACAAAAGGCATTTAAGAATATAAAAATAAATAATATTAAAAAGAGAGAGTCATAAGTTTTTGAAGTTTTAGAGACTGATCTATAATGTAAACAAAATTACTCATTTGGAGCAGTCTACCACTTTTACATGATTTTATTTATATTCATTTGAAGATGATATCAAAAATCAAATGTTTCTAGCATGAAAAACAAAAACATGAAACTGACCAAACGTCCATCCCGAAGGGGCCTCTACTTTGATGACGTACTCCCCTTTGCTGTAAACTGGCAACATGTAATAGCCATTATTTGGAGCGCAATCCGTCTGATACTTTAAACTTCCTTGTTTTGTATAAAGCTTGACCTGCCACGGGTAAAACGGGGCCGAACATTAAATAAACTTAAAGTTCAGTCATCGGTCAGATGAGAGTGATATTTGGGAAACTCACCTCAATTAATGAAAAATTAATTTCAACGTCCGTTTTAATAAAACCTCCACAGCCTAATATTTCGTCGGCTGAAACTTTACAAAACAGTGATAATAATAAAAGAAACACGACCGACTTTAGCCCCATAACTCTAAACACACAGTCCTCAGCGGACGCAAAGCAACGAAATAAAATAGTATCTGCCGGTGAACTGTCCAAAGGTAAACACTCAAAACATTTCCAAAACCTGAATTTTACTTTTTTAATAACGACATAAAACAATATTATTTAATTTAATCAAATTTAATTTATTTACATTATTTGCTTTTAGTATTTAACAGTTTATTTACAAGTTTAAAACTTAATATAAAAAATCTTTTCATGTGATATCTGCAAAAAAAGAAGACATGGCAAGTTTCATATTGTTAAATTATTCCAAGGTTTGGCATTGTATTACAAAAAAGTTGCTTAAAACCTCTATGAAATCAATCAATCTTTCGTGTTGTAAGAAGAAAATATAGGTCACTAGACACGTTAAACAATTGTTAAGTTATACATTTTACCAATGTCAAAAATCCAATTTGTAGGTAGATCAGCGCGATTGAATTAATTTTTTATAGCGAACAAAAACACCAAACGAATTCGAATTAGCTGAAAAGACACATTTACTAAACTTTTTTTTACAAACTTACTAAACTCTTATTCAATGAAATCTGGAAATCTTCTGACTGCTTATAATAGCGAGAGTGATGATTTTATGAGTGCATAAAGAAATCATTTTTCTTCAAACTTTAAATTGGTTATTTACATTCATGTCATTTACTTTTTGTTACTGTTGTCAGCATTTCTTATCAAACTAAACTAACACATTTATATAAGTGGATTAAAAATGAAAAGAAAATAGTTTAACTATTTTAATTGATAGGCAAAGATTTCCCAAATGTAAGATGTCTTCTGCCTTGACATTATAATTCAAAAATTCAAGTTATCAAAGCTTTGACACAAAATTAGATGAAGATGTGCCGCGACAAAGATAATCCTTCTTTTCCCAAGCGCTGGCACTCTGAGAATCGAAATAATTGGAAATCATCATCCGATTCAGAAGACTTTCCGAGTGGAACAAAATATTTGTCTATACTATTTTCAGAAAACTCATAATTACAAATATAATCCAGATTTATTTTTTCGTAAATCTCCTGTTTTGTCGGCGTTCAGGAGAAAAGAAAGAAGATTGCTTCAGCACTTCTTAAGGATCAAATGGGAGACTAAAAGTTGCCGGTAACTAGTTTCTACGGATGAGTTCCTCTAAAAAACAAACGCGACACCAAAAATCCAATACTCGGACTTCAATGGAAACAATCTTCATCCGAGAAATGAGCAATAAACCGGTGATGGAGATCGGAAAGCAAGTCCGTTTGATGTAGAAAACGAGAAAATAGATCGACTCCAAAACACCTTGATGTTTCATCGGGGAAGCAAATGAGAAGGCAGGTCCTATATTCTAAGATGTAATTTTACTGGTTAGCTTTAGGTGACTCAGGTGAGCCTCCATAATAATTGCTAAATTAAATAATTAGTTTTATATACATTTAATATGTTATAACATAAATTTAATAATTTAGTGACAATATTTTATTAGAATATTTGCTATAGGCACTCAAATTAAACTAAGGCCAAGAAGATCGATTTAAACCCACAAGAGACATGTAATATTTCAAGTAACAATAATAAGACGATGGGCCTAGGATGCAAAATATAATCGAAATAAAAATAAAATTGTAGAAATCACCAGAAATGACGACGACGATGATCATAATCATGTTTTAGGATCTGACGATATAAAAGGCCGTCCAGTGGCAAAATGGCCCCTTCAAGATAAGAAACTTCATGCATCCTACGTCGAGAGGAACATGATGCCGAGCGAAAATATTTAAAGTAGTCAACAGAAGAAAGCAACAACATGAATAGCGAAGTCTTCATGAATCTCTTCTACGGGAGCAGCACTGAGCGTTGGCATGACAGCGTCCATAGTAGAACCAACGTGCGGAACATTCCCTCTCAAAGCCATCTCCCACCGACTTGTTACGGCGAACAGACTCCTGATAAGCACCTACTTGGATTCTTTGAGTCCGCTAATTTGGCAGCATTGTCTGGAAACAACCAACTGAAGCCACAAATGATTGATCTTCCTCACAAACCCCACATCAAGAGACCCATGAACGCCTTCATGGTCTGGTCGAGAGGACGGCGTAGACAGATGGCTCTCGATTACCCAAAGATGCACAACTCGGAGATCTCGAAGCGGCTTGGAATGGAGTGGAAGAGCCTCAGTCAAGATCAGAAGAGGCCATTCATTGATGAAGCCAAAAGGCTGAGGGCTGCCCACATGGTCGATCATCCTGATTACAAATACAGGCCTCGTAGGAAGCTCAGAAGTAGTAGCTCTTTACAGATCCAAGAAATTCACTCAAAAACACAAGTGGCACAAGGTAATTTTGAGTTATTTAAAATAATTACTAGGAGGTAATAATCCTGCCACGATTAAGAGAATGTTCAGGCTGTAATATAATATAATAAAATAATTATTATTGTAATTAGAAGGCAGGCTATAATTTAAAATAAATTTAAAAGTGCTATAAAAAATCTCAGCTTAAATTGTGACATTAATTATGGTTAATAATAATGAATAATGAATAGTGTAATACTATTGTAATGAGGAGCGGCATCCTTTTTAATTTCCTAGGTAATTTTGCATAAAATGCTTGAAATTTCGCATGCAAATCATTGCACAAAGGAGTTTATTATGCAAGCTCGTTTTAATTGCAGCTTCCTCGTTTCTTCCATTCCACATTGATCATACTCTGCACGGGAAGGTGAACCTCTCGAGATAAGAATTTTTCAAAAGAGAAAAGTAATTTCAGTTAATTAATAATACAAATTTTTACACCGATTTATGATATTCAACAGACATCCTTTCAAGAGGACGTTCATGAAACTTCAAAGAATGAAAAAAGCAAATCTTTGAAGGTTGCGGATTTAAATTCAGAGTCAAAATTAGAAATTTCACAGGAAAGACTGAATTTATCCGTACCATTTTGTTCGACGTGGGATCAATTTTATACACCTTATCAAACTTTTCAAGATTCATTTTTGTTTTGGCTCCTTTTCTCTCAAGGACATAGACATTCCTGCTAATTTATTTCGTACATCTCCTTTGCAAATATTTTATGCCTAAAATTTATCTGAATAATAGATGTCGCAATCTATCTGAAGCAGTCACTTTGTCAAAAAAAATAATAAATGATTACTTGTGAAATCTTCATTTATTTCTTTAAAATGAACAGAAAAAATGTTCTCATAAAAAAATATTTGTCATAGTTTATCGGAAGAGTAAACAGGTGTTACAATTGACTTGGAAGACATAAGCGTTCCTCAGCTCAAGTTGCTTGGCTTTACCGCATTTGCGAATTTTTGGTTGGAGAGTTCGGGATCGCTTAAATTTTGTCGTTGTTCTTTGACAGTTTGGAAAATTTGTTACAAATTGGTAACGCGTTTGATGATTTAAATAAGTTTTATACTATAATTACTCATTGTTTTAAGTTGATTAATTAGTTGATTTAACTAATTACTAACTTTTTTTTAATCTTGCAGTAGAATAGTTAATTTTTAACTTTACATGTTGATGAAATATGTTTCATTCTTGGTAGATTTGATGAGAATATAGCAGAGCAATAAATCATATAATTACAAAGTAAATCGTAAACATTGATTTAAACATTTCGTAGCCAACTTAACTGCTGAGAGTCAAATGTTCCAGTTTAATTTGTAAAATTATTTATCTTAGCCACTGCAACACCATGGGAATTTTTGGTCAGGGGGATGTTTTATTCAAGGGGCAAAAATATTCAACTCTTCGGAAAAATGCCCAAGCGTCAGGCCAATTGTTTCGTGATCCTGAATTTCCTCCGACAGCCGCATCAATTTCCAAAACTGGACGCGCAGATCGCAACGTCGAATGGAAGAGGCCTAAAGTATGAAATTGATGCCCTATTATTTTATTTGTATTTTAGTTGTCTTGTACTTAAATTCAGTAATTATGAATATTTTTATTTTTGTGGCTTTCAGTGAAATGAAATTATTAATTATAATAAAATAATTATAAAAACCTGCCATGTGTTACTAAACACATCATAAAATACTTTTCATCACAATGCATTTGCTTTTGTCTTTAACAATATTTTTGTCTCCAAATAATATTCCTGATGTCCAAGAAATTCGTGACTTAATCACTCTAAAATAGACTTTCTTCTTCGTATCTACATCTAATAAAACACCAATAAATAAAAACCTAAAAACGACCATAAAGCAGTTCCATTGTTCATTTTGAAAGGACATTTGTGACAATCCAAAGTTGGTGGTAGATGGAGTAAGCAGTCAGGACTTGATCCAAGGCGAAGTTGGCAACTGCTGGTTTGTTGCGTCCTGCGGATGTCTTGCCGTGGACAAGACTGTTTGGTCTCAGGTTGGTTTGCCGGTCCACGCGATGCGATGAATTATTTTAATTAATTAACTTTCTAATTATTAATTAGTTATTTAATTGGTTAATCGTATCGCTGAAGTTGTCATAAGTGTCATGTGAAAGTGACAAAAGTGCTTTGAACCGTTCCCAATGTAATTTCAATGATGGACCCAGCCTGTAAACGTTAGGATGCATCTCTCTATAATTGCTTCAAGTTGTTCATCTGCTTTTGAAAGCTGGGTGTTGTGACTGCTTGCTTAAGGAGCTTTTAACGTCGTCATCTTCATCTTGCCTGCAATTGCATTACATTGATGTGTTGTAACTGGATAAAACTAGTTTCTAGAACATTTTATATTATATTATTTATTTACTTACTTATT
This sequence comes from Whitmania pigra, assembly GCA_021613335.1. Lineage (NCBI taxonomy): Eukaryota > Metazoa > Annelida > Clitellata > Hirudinida > Haemopidae > Whitmania > Whitmania pigra. Next base: position 2,386,992 of record JAJTWR010000398.1, on the reverse strand, counting down.
TATTACAATATTTCCCCTTTTGAGATCTATTTAGGTTTTAACAAAGGCTTTTCAATTTCGAAACAATTTTCAATAAAATCTCTATTGTTAATGTTAGCTTGTTTTCTAAAAGCTTTACCCAAACTGTGTAAACAATCATCGCAGAAATGATAAGCCATCATGTTCATTTGATGCAATAGCCATGAATTTACTAACAAAAGCGATCCTTGCGAAAACCTCATCACGAAGGCGTGCACTTTATTGATTTTATCAGCACGTTCCTCTACAATGTTCAAGTTCATTAAGTAATCCATTAAGGCGTAAAGTGGAACAATTAAATCGTGAACAATAAAGTAGATAATTAATTATTTTGTATTTAAATTTACAATAAATTACAGACAATTAAACATTTTTAAAATTGCAGTTAATTAATAAACATTTTTAAAACTAAATTCGTTAAATGAACTTTTTAAACTAATTACAGGTAATTCCTGACCTCAAGGACCAAGACTGGGACTCGGAAGCCCCCGAAAAATACGCAGGAATATTTCATTTCAGGTTTTGGCGCTATGGTGCCTGGATGGATGTTGTCATCGACGACCTGTTGCCATGCAGGGGAAATAACTTGATATTCGTTCATTCCAAATCAAAGAACGAGTTTTGGAGTGCTCTTCTTGAGAAGGCCTATGCTAAGTTGGATTTATGTCTTTGTTTAACTGTTTAACCGATTGTTGTTGATGGTTGGTTGGATGGATGTTGTCATCGACGACCTGTTGCCATGCAGGGGAAATAACTTGATATTCGTTCATTCCAAATCAAAGAACGAGTTTTGGAGTGCTCTTCTTGAGAAGGCCTACGCTAAGTTGGATTTATGTCTTTGTTTGTTTAACCGTTTAACCGATTGTTGTTGATGGTTGGTTGGATGGATGGATGGATGGATGGGTGGATGGATGGATACATTTATAGGTGGTTGGATGGATGGATGGTTGATTGGATAGATGGTTCTTTCATAACATCTTTCAGCTTCAATATTTTTACTTTTTAATTGAATGTGTTTTGTGGGATTTATGAACGTGACAGGTCTGGTTCATGTAAGCTTGATAATGTTCACAGTTCAAGATGTCGTCTGTTGAATTCTTTTGTTAGAGTTATATCTCTGTTGACAGATATCTGTTTATTTATTCATTTATTTTGAAATTATTAAACAAGAAGCTTCAATGAAACATTAACTTGACGTGCATTAAATCTTAACAATTTAAGAATGTAACTTGTAAAACAGATGTAATCAAGTTAATGCCTAGAATTGCATTGGAAATGTTATTATTAGATTTGTCAGTAAAAGCAATGGTGATAATTGATTATTATGATAATAATAATTATAACAATAATAGTAATAATAATAATAATAATAATAACCGGATAAAAAGATGGATGGATTAAAAGAGAATGAATAATAATCATAACTATAATTAGACTTGCTGTTAAATGGAATCCCAAAGGTATCCAGTTAGATTCATGAGTTCATCAGACATGTGGATTTTCGGATGAAACCGTCTGATGTTGCTCTGTTGCTGTTGTTGTTGTGAATGTAAACAGTTGCTGCTAAAGCTGCCTCCAAAATGCATTAATTCATTCCGTGGTGAATTTGCCACCATATTTTGAATTGCTCCATAATTTATGGATAATTATTATCTGTTAGAGGTATCATCAGTAATAGTGATGAGTATTATTTGTGAATTTTTTAATTTGGATTTATTTGAGCATTTGCAATTACTGCATAGAGATTTAAAAGTATTTTGTAAAACATTACACATCCATTAATTTATGCAAACATGGTAATGGTTGAAGCCTAGTACTTGAGACAAACATTCATTTATGCAAATGAAGTGATTCACCTATTCAAGTATTATGAATACTAATTTTCTTTATGTCAGAGGTTTATATTTTTTATATTTAAAAAGCCTTTTAATTTACTCATCAATCTTATCAAGCACAAAACTTCTTAAATAAAATTTAAATTTCCAATTTAAATTAATTTACCAGCATGCCATAACTAATAATATTGCAAGCATTTTTAGACTACTTTCGATTCAGTAATAAAAGCAAATAAATATAAACGTAAACGTCTTTAAAGGTTGTATGGCAGTTACGAGGCTCTGGACGGAGGTGAGTTGTCTGAGGCGTTGGAGGATTTCACGGGCGGAGTTTCGGAAACCTTTGATCTCCAGGCGGAGAAATATTACGACGAACCTGACAAGAAGGAAGAGTTTTTCACGTTCCTTTATCACCAGTTCAACGATCATGCTCTCATGTCCGCTGCCATCCCTGTAAGGATTAATGTTATTAAATTATTTATTAAATGTAATTATTAAACACGGATTCTGTTGAGTCTTCATTTCTTGTATGATGATCTTTGCTGAAACTAGCTTGAATTAAGCAAACATGTTAATGGAGTTGGAATTCTTCCAGGCAAAGAGGAAGGAGGACATGGAAAAACCCATTGAGATGGGATTAGTCATGGGGCATGCTTACTCTGTAACTGCTGTCAAAAAGGTCACGATGAAAGGAACGGGCTTGTTTAGTTTCCTCAACAGGGAGAAACTGTCGATGATCAGACTCAGGAATCCTTGGGGTGGCTCGGAGTGGAAGGGTGCCTTCAGCGACAAGTTGGTATCACATCCAACTGAGAACTTATTGTGCTACTCATTAATGTTACATTGTCATAGTATGAATATAATATTATACTATAATATTAATGTATAACTAATATTAATACTTAGTTAATATTTTTTTTGTTCTTTAAGAAGGCTAATGTCTCTGTGATAAACCACTCAATAAGGCTATGACTAAAAATCTTTCTAAGTTTTAAACTTAGCAAGCAGTATGATTTTAGTTAAGGCTGTATGTTGAAGAATAAGCTAAGCCATATAGCTGGTACATTGTTATGTGAAATAATGACAATAGAATATTTATAAATTAAGTGGAATTTATCTATAAAAATAATTTAGCAATAAAATGACTAATAAAATTTATAAACACTGGAAAGGTCGGAAGAATGGTCAAAGATCACAAGCAAGGAGAGGCAAAACATTGGCCTAACATTTGATGAGGATGGTGAATTCTGGTGAGTGGCTGAAGATGAAAGTTTAATTTTTTTATCTTATTTAATCTTTAATCATTTAATAATATCTAATGTCTTTTTAATCACATTTATCAAAATCAATACAGACATTGGAAAAGAATATTTCTACCAAATGGCTTATTTTCAGGATGACATTTGATGACTTCTGCTTTTATTTCGTGAATCTCGCCGTCTGCCACATGGTGAACCTGAGCATTTTCAGTCTCCAAAAGAGGTGGTTTTCCACAGAAATGGAGGAGGAATGGGCCAGTCCGCACAGGTGCGGAGGTTGCATCAACAACAAGGAGACTTTCCTCAACAATCCTCAGGTAGATGTTTTTCGAGTCTCTTTCAAGAATGTGGCTATGGTGCCAATTATTTTTCCCATCATACCTACTGAATCTACCGAATTAACTCCAAGGACTATTACATCACTTTCTAAGTTTATAAGGGCAAAGTTGGGTGCATTTGCTTTAGGTATTATTGCAGTGTTAGTGTCTTTTCTTTAATGACGTCAATTACATAATCAGATAATTCAGGAGCATTTTTATATGTCTCTGTTTATCCTCTTAATGGTGAGATCTATAATTCCATTAACCCGAAACGTCGATTTGTATAAAGAAAAAACAAAATTACCTTCCAGCTTTGATTGTAAATTGCTAATTGTTACTTGTCCACTTGCTCCAGTTTGCATTCACCATGACAGAAGATGAAGACATCATCATTGTGCTGACTCAAAAGAACACCAAAGAGACTGGAGGGGAAAAGTCTGTAATTGGATTTACACTAATGAAAGTAATATCCTCATGTATTTCTATGTAATAAATCTAACCAATAATTGTGATGAAAATGAATCATATCCAATATGTTTTAAAGATTTTTCAATGAAACAATTCTGCCTGCTAAACTCCAGTTAAGACTTGAAACCTAAATAATAATAATTGTGATCGTGATTGCATCCTAATTCTATAAGAAAAAAGTTTCAGCCACTTGATGCCAGACATGGTAACAGTTATAGCTTTTGTGTCACAACCATGGCTCTCAAGAAGCAGAATGCACATGGCTATGTAAATGAAGTTTACACAATTACAAATATTACAATTACAAACAAACCGTCGCAGGTGGAGGAGAACAGGTACTTCCGAGTGCATCGAATTGGAAACGTCATCGCCTCATCGACTTTCAGGAACAGTCGCAGCGTGCTCATGCGCAGGAAGCTCGACAAAGGTCGATACGTTGTCGTCGCTTGCAAATTCGAGCCAAACGATGTTGGACCGTTTCTCGTGCGATTCTTCTTGGGATGCAACAGCAAGGCTATGTTTGTTCTTTTAATTATTTATCACTTAATGACCAGTTAATGAAAGAAATGCTTATTGGATTAGATAATGCTATTTTAATGGCGGGTTTATATGTGAGTATTTCATAGAATAGGGTAAGGATAACATAGAAAAAGATTAATTTAGTGAAAATGTAAAGAAATATTTTCTTATTTACTGATGAAATGATTATTACAAATTGAGAATGTACTGCCAGTTGAGTCTTAAAGCCTCTTTAAATCTTTAATGTGTTAGTGTCCATTGGTCCAATTACAATACAATTGACGATAAGATCAAAATAGGTCACCATTACATCCTGCATGCTTGAACTTTTAACCTCTAGGGAACTGAAACTTGACAAACCCACCAGAAGCAGTTGTCCTTGTCTTCCAACCAGCAAAGTCCCCGAATTGGTTACCAAAATCATTGTCCGGAAAGGTGTGAATCTCTCCAAGAAGAACCAGGATTCAGATCCAAGTGAGTCAGTCTTGGGAATGGCTGGGATTTGAGCTCCTAACTGAGCTGTACCAAAGTGAAAGCCTTAGCTTAGCTACTAGGCCCATTAATTACTGATGCCCATTAATTAAGGTTTAGATCAAAGTCTGTGTGAACCATGTCAACAGATATTTTTAGCCACTAATTGTTGGAACAAAAAAAGTTTTATGTGACTTGCATAATGGCTGCAACGATTTCTAATAAATTTGAATGCTGTTTAATATAAATTCTTGCTTTAACTAGTTGTTTAAAACATTTGTCCTAATAATATTTGCTTGTGTATTGTTTAATTACATTTTATTCAAAAGCATGTTGCACATGGATTCTGAAATATTTTTAGCTATTAGTAACAGACTGACAACATTAGTCTCATTTACCTTAAACAATTACTGGCTGGTTTCAAGACTAATTATTAATTAACTAATTAATTAATTAACTAATTAATAATTTACCAGATGATATTAATGCCTACTGTGTCATTCACTGTGAGGGTGAAAAGGTCACAGGGTTCCCTGTCAAGCAGACTCCGAATCCTGAGTTCAACTTGTCTGCCATATTCTATAGGAGATCTCCTCAGAAGAAGCCAATCATTATTGATGTGAGTATGTTGTGATAAAGATGATGATGATGATAATAGTGAGTTTAAAATTGTATTGCCATGATATGCTAAATTTTAAATTCAAATAGTTTTTTTAATGAAGATATAATAGTAACACTGTATAACAAAGTTTTATTTTCTTGCACAACATGGAAGAATCATAGTTTTTGATTACAAAAATCACATCCAAATTGCCATCATGATGGGCAATGGAATCTTTAGTTTTGTCAAAGTAACAGTGTAAAGTAATTTTTTGAAAAGTCATTCCATGCAAAGTTGTCACTGTTATGCAGAAATAAAGTTTCAGCTTAGCCGTTATGTGTTTCATGATGATGACATGTAAGAAGATTTTCTCTTCCTTTTTACGACAGGTTTGGCACGATAATCTGATGGTGGACGCGTTCATCGGCAGGCTGGTCTTGAGGCAGAAGGAGGAGGTCGAAGGACAAGTTGAAGAACTCGTTCTGACAGAGAAGAAGGACCCGAGCATGCCTTCCAATACGGGAAGCCTCATCGTCGTCACATACTGCTCCAGGAATTTGCAGGCTTTCTGATCAACCGGTGACCAAGCTGACAATCTTTGTCGTGCTTCGTCTTCTTTTATCTCGACGCTGTTTTTACATCCGAGTCATAATACGGTCATCATTGCCATTATCATCGTCGGCCTCTTGGTAATATTGAATTGTTGCCGCTGCAATGATATTGTAATGTTTATCGTTCGACTATCCTCGCCACGATGCTTCATTTGCTGCGCTCCATCGAATAAATGTTGCTTCAGCTTTTGACATTTCAGGTGTTTTAAACTGCCATTTCAGCTCTTTATCAATCAAGCTTTTGATTCGTCCGCTAACAAGAGAATGCCGATTTTGGTTTTATTAGTTTGGCCTTTGTATGACAATGATTTTTTCAATAATCATGTTATTATCCTGAAATGATGTTTATTTGTCAATCTATGAATCTTCAGATGTCATCAGGTATTGGCCTGTAACGTACAAAGTGCACTTTAGTGCTTTTGTTCCACAGTGTTCTTCCTTGAACTCTTTACAGTTTCATCAATGTTCATATTATATACATATAATATATACACATATAATATATATACATATAATAAATACTATTACATTATTACAAATTTGGTTGTTTTTAACGATATAAATGTTGAGGTGTATCGCAGAGACATTTGTCTTCTTAAACCACTATAAATATATGTTTTGTTATGATGTGTTCTGTTAATAATATAAACATTTAAATATTTATTCACTTTTTTGAGCTACTTTAGCTTAAATAAAACAAATACCTGTATGGAGTTTTGTGAACATGATGCTGCACTTAAGGACTACAACTGATATTGGAATTGTTTGGATTACTATCTCCATGTCCATAGAGGGCAATAATTAAATCAAAATGAATGGATGAATGGATAGTGTGATGGACTTATTGAAAATGCATGTTAGGCACAAAAACAACTTTTCAATATCTGAGGAAAAGTCAAAATTTTAAATAATCTCCTTGGCGAGTTGTGGGGGTCTTTCCGACGTCGACGAACGTCTAATTAGTTAAAAGGTTATTAGTTAAATTTTATTAGAACATGATACAATGAATTCAACGCATACAAGTTGCCTTTCTGACATGTTAAACAATGTTTGTTATTTTTAAACAACTAAGGAAAAACTATTTCATCTTATAAAAATTAATAGAATGTTTTGTCAAAAAAAATTGTTTTTATAATAGAAATGATGAACACAATAATTTCAGCTGTCACATATAATATCGTCAGTTCTAACTATTACACCATAGCTTTACAAGACTTGCCTAAAATGTGCTGCAACATTACTGATCATATTTAACAAACTAAGTAGAAATAGATCCTATTATATAATCACAGATGGCTTTAGATTCTTGATGTATCAACAAGGTATCATCGAGTGAAATATTTCTTTTGGATCCACGATGAAAACAAAAAAGAAGATTTTTGGAGGAGCTCAATATAGGATGCAACCATTTAATCTTTGATATTAGGAACTTGTCATTTGTCCTAGTAGCCAGCTGAAATAATGAATATCTTTCCATCTGGCATGATTCAGAAAATTTGTGATGGAGAAAAGCAATGAGTGCTTTTTCCAAAGCCTTGAAAAGTTTAATTAGATATTAATTTATATCTTTCTTAAGAATCTGTTTACAATTCTTTGGATCTTACCATGTGACATTTAAAATGAACCCAATGTGATGCAGGATGTAAACCTTCAAAATCATTTCTGGCACTTTGAAGATCGACTTGTAACGATTTCAACAATTGGAGAATGGATTCGGATCTTACAGCGCGCTTTTTTGTCGACGGTTTGCAGCAAGAGTAGCAAATGTAAAAAAACAAAAACCACGGTATAAAGCTTGCCGACAGCGTTAAAACCTGTCTGAAAAATAACAGATTAATCGGCAATTTTTCGATAAAAGTTATTGCCGCTGGAATGTCTTCGTCTATTGTATTGACAACAAGGTTTTTAAAAGTAGCCCAGAAAAATGCTAGTAGATCCAGTATGCGCACGTAAGTATCCATGATTTCCAAATCAAACCGCCCAACTCGAATCGTGGGGATTTCCCATTAATTTAGCAACAAAAGATTTTCATATAAGGTTTCTAAATCCATTTAAATAAACTTATTGAGACATAATTTAATTTTAGGTTTACCAGTGTTTATGTTTTAATTATTTGTTTTTTGCTACATAAAGATATTACCTTTTTTGAGGATCGGATAATAGATAATTAAAATATTATTTTAGATGAATTAAGGTTATACTTGATACATATTATAAAGGGTAATTATTTGTTGAATTTAATTATACAATCTATCTGCCTCGCCCACCAAAATGTTGCTATTTGCGATTATAAACTTCAAATAATATTTAAGGTTACGAGAGTGATCAAGCTAATTGTTTATATATGTACTAAAATACATGTACATTTTATGAAATATTTTATCTAGTTATCTTTACCAATGTAGCAAGTTATATCCAGGAACGGATCGTTAAAAACTCTCATCAAATCAACCTTGGATGTTAAATTCTATGATTTTGCTTATTTTGTTGCTTAAAGATTCTAGGGTCTAAGTTTCCCCGGGAATATAAGGGGTTCTTAAGTTCCAATGTTTGAGTCAGTTTGACCAAGTCTTAATGTAGTTTGTGGTGCTAATCATACCGGAACATGGCGCTTGTCGACATCATTAAAGCCTGTCTGAAAAATAACAGATTGATCGAAAATTTTTTGGTAAATGCTGTTCCCGTTGGAATGTCTTCCTCTATTGCTTAATGCAATTAACGGCTTAACGGCAAGGTTTTTAAACAAAACCCAGAAAAATATTAGTAAGTCCAATACATACGTACGAATCCATGATTTCACCAAATCAAACATGGTTTGCAAGGCTTTCGCTCTGAAGCGGCTTGCAAAAGTATCGCATCAGTCAAAAGACCCACAACACCAACTACCATAAAAGTCTTTGATGACCTCATTTCCATCACCTGCCAGGACATGAATGCACCTCCTATTTTGGAAATAGCATTTGTATGTGTGTTTTAATTAAAGTTCATTTCATAAGAAGATGATTACGACGGGACAAACAAAATAAGCAAAATCAAAAATAGACAGCTTTTATAACTATCGTTCATTTTATTTAAAGTTTTAATTTACGGATTTTGTTAAAAACATTTTTAAAACTTCAAATGCATTTATATATCTTTGACATATGGCCCTGTAGACTTAGGATAAAAAGAAACAAATTGATTTAAGGGCCGTTAAAGTCAAGGTATGATCGAAAATTTACATAAGTTTAGTGAATTAACTGGCATTAATTGATGTGGTACCACATATTTTTTAATCTTTTTTAAATCTTATGTCATAAATTATCAATAAATCTTTCAACATCAAATTATAATTGTACAGTTTTTAGATTTAGATACCGAAAGATGTCTGCCATGTTTGAAATGAAAGAAAATGGTAAAATATTGTAAAATCCATTGCAATGCTCCGAATAATGTGTTGTTGCAGTTTTAGACCCAAGTCTTTCAGAAATCGATGATTTAATTATTCCGAAGAATGTTGTCCGATTTGATTACTCGATAGGTTAATGCTTTGCTGATTAATTTGCTTAGTTAATCGGATTTTCTTAAAAATTAAAGTAAATTATAACTTTGTTCAATATTAACAGAAACACATTCCATGGCTTCATTGATTGAATATTTTCTCAAAAGACAATTTGTAATCAAGCTATGTTTGTGATTTTAAACTCAGTACATAAATTAAAAGCAATTTTCTTAATGTAGAAAATATCTTCGTCAATAATCCATTTGATCCAAATAATAGCACAATCAACGGAGGAAGAATGCAAGGAACTCGCGGAAGTTACAATGATGTGTTAAATACTTTGGACATAAAACAAATTTTCAACAAACTAACTAAATAAGTTTATTTATATCAGCTACGTAGCCAATCATAGAAAACGTGAGTTCTCGGAAGTATGCTTAGCACTGAAATTAATGAGAGTGTTCATTGAAAAAGTCAAAAATGTGCCCGGCCAAATCACAACATATAATAACAATATAAGTAATAAATGTTTAATCAATTATCGGCAACATATTTGCTATTTAAATTAAGCACTTTTTGTAGCTTACAAATCAATTATCGCTTGGATATTTAATCTGAAAAACATTCCACCTGCCAAATGCCCAGAGAAACGAAGAATCACAGACTGGATATCTCGACAATGTAAGAAGCTTGATATGTTTCCAATGATCACCATATTTGTTTATTTAATTATTTGATTGCAACTAAAATGATTTGTACCCAATAAGCATCATGAAACCTTTTGTTATTTCTTACAGGTAAGATCATACTTGATCACAACGACACCAGTTGGCTTCAAAGCCTGGATTTCTCTTCGTGGAAGGTGGTGTTTTAGATATTTACGCAACTCGCTGAATGAAAATGCAAAACGAAATTGATTTGTGAGCATCACATTTTAAACATGTTAACAGCACAGCCCAGAATTATACATTTACAAATTGGTGATCGAGGATTGTGGGAAGATGTTGATGATGTTTCTCAAAATAGGCTTTTTATATTCCTTCTTTATGTCTGCTAGCGATGAAAATGAAAGAGTCCAACGAATTGAATCCTTCGTAAGAGGATGTATGAAGGTAACATAATTATTTGATTAATTCTTTAAAATGTTCTTGTGGAATAAGACTGTTTAGACTAACAGCTCTCATCATTGTCGATGAAGATGGTAACGATATGATGATAATAATGAAAAAGTAATAACATAATGTAACATCACATTAATTATAGCGGTTAATGAAGAATAAACCTCTCCTTAATAAATTATTCAAATTTCGATAGTTTTACTATAAATTAGAATTAAAATAATATTAACTAATTAAATATTTTGAGCATTGCTTTTATATTAAAATCATTAGATTACTTGGCTTATTGTATGCAATTACTTTAAGGCTAGCAAGGATGTTACATATAAAGGCGATATCCCAAATGAAATTACTTTTCTAATGTTCATCAGAATAATCGTGCATCGGATATTAAATAATATAGTTGGTGCCACAAATGTAAGTTACTTAAACAACTTATTTTTAATTACACCATCTTAAAGTAATGATCTAAAGCACAAATGTTTGCCTAAGCTTTATTTTCGTGATGAAAAAAGAAACGAGATTGAAAAATACCACAGCTACTATTTTGAACCATATCTACCAAAGGAAAGTAATGAACCAGTTGATGTGCTGAGTTCTAATGATCAGCAGATAAATGAGAAATATAGAAATTCCATGGACATGGAAAGCAACGAGAAACCGGATTTTACTATAGAGAAGTTTCTTCATTTCGATTATTTTACAAGATCCCTCCAATTGATATCGATATTGCACACTGCTTTTTTGAAAAGTGCTGATATTCTTAAGGTTTTACTAAATGTCATTCATACATTTTGTGGACATTTAACTAAATGCATTTCTAAAATGTTTCAGTTGGAAAAGTTTCCTGAAGATTATGAGTCATTGATTTTCAGATATGCTCATAATCGCAATGTTAATGCAATGAGGGGTTATTACAAAAAATTGTTGCTAGCGAGATATGGGAGATGGTATTACATCGGTAATAATGGGATGGCTCAAATTGAAGCTTTGTTGAATACCTGGTTAGTTACAGTTTTTCACAAATTAAATGAAAAATTTCTCCCACTAATTTTGCTGCAGTCCGTTCGTGGTTTTTTCGCGGCATCATGAACATTTGAAATCAGATTTTTTGGAGATGTTGGGGGAGAAAGAAGTTGACCAGGTTGTTAACAATTGATACGTTAAATTGCAATTATTATATTTATTATAATTAACTGATACGTTAAACTACAATTATTGTATTCAAAACAAATAATTAGTTAAATTTCAATAATTATATTTTATATAACCGCTACTTTGTTTCCAGTCGACTTTTGAGGAACTTTTCTTTGCGCTGAACAATGAATAGATGTGGAGGTTCTGGCTACCATTTTTCTTTAGATACATATAAACAGAATTAACTATCTTGACCGAATTAATCGAGCAATAAATAACCACAATCACATCTGTTGTCACTTCAATACAAAGTTACCTACATTAGAATATGAACATTATTGTAATATATGAGAAGTCTCCATGCTGAGATTAGATTTGGCTACTAATATGTCCAATTTCGTTTATCATGACAGTGGTCTCATCAAAATATTTCTACCTTAACACCGAATTTTTAAATTCAAACTTGAACCCCTATCGACTAATTAGATCTCAAGTTCGAATTTTTGTTATTGGCTTTCTGCTTGAAGTACCTGATTGAATTTGGTAAAACGTAAAATTAAGATGACTACCATGACAAGGAGAATGATGAGAACGCTACAAAAGCAATCCACAGACTATTCAAAATGTGGTTGCGTGGATATTAGCGCTTATATTTAAACCATAACACTAGGTTTGTTGGTGAAAAAGGACCGTAAACAGCGCAGAGAACGTGAAGTAATATAATAACTACAAATGTGCCCAAACTCAATAAAAAGTCATCAGAAATGGTAGGGTTGAACAACAGCAGTCAAGCAAGCTGCTGGTTGGGATGCAATCCAACGAGCTGCTGGTTCTGCTGGTTCGGATGCAATCCAACAAGATCCTGGTCGGGGAGCAATCCAACGTCGTGAACCGGAATGCAAAAATCTGTAGATCCACAACCGGGATGGTCAATGTGTCTGGCTTTTATTTCGTCTGCTTCCGCCTTGATTTCACTGATGGAATGTTTTAATCATTTTAAATCAAAATATTATTTAGCTGTTTAAAAAGGAAACCCACTCCAAAAAAACGTGGAGGTTTTGCCAGGCTTTCTCGTCGCATTCAAATCCGGAAGTTGTCAATGCTTTTTCTGGAGTGCAAAGCTCATCGATTCTGAACCAACTAATGTACTGTAATAACAAATCAATCAAACCAATCATTAAAGTCAGCAAGGTATGAGCTTAAAAGTTAATTATCCAAAAGTGAAAGAACGGACCCCTATTTCCATGTTTAGTCCAGGAGCGAAATGAGTGTTAAGGCACAGGGGCTCGCAAAAGTACATTCGGCTGGCAAAATGTTTATTCTCGAAGTTCACTTGTAACTTCTGAGCAAATCTTGTGAGAACACGAGGTTCAATTTCCAGCCCGACTTCTTCCCAGATCTGCATTATAATTAATCACTCAGATGAATTGTTGTATATGTCACACATTTGAACCAACTACCTCTCTGCAGTCTGCATCTTCATCGGTGTCTTGGGAAGTCTCTTTGCTTTTTGGTGGACTCCAACAGCGGTTGAGTGGGGGCATTACCAAAAGCACCTGAAGTAAAACAAACTGAAATTCCATCACCTATCACGTTTGGCTGTAACTATGATACTAAAATATTCTCCAGGGCAGTCAATTATAATGCCACCCGCACGAACTCTTCTATTGTAATCTCTTAGGAAGACCGAGAAATTGTAGTCAAAAGCGGGGATAAGGCGAGCAAGATTGGGGAAGGTATTTACTAAAATCCAAAGGCTGTGACAAACATGTATACAAGAAATTTCAAATGAAATGATTTTTGAGTGTGTGTGTGTGTTAATTAATGTTCACTTCATAACTACATGATTAGGAAGGGACAAAATAATCAAAATCAAAAATAGACAGCTTTTATAACTACCGTTCATTTTATCTAAATTTTTAATTTACGGTTTTTATTAAAAACATTTTTAAAACTTCAAATGCATTTATATATCTTCGACATATGACACTATAGATTTAGGCTAAAAAGAAGCAAATTGATTTAAGGGCAGTTAAAGTCAAGGTATGATCGAAAATTTACTTAAGTTTAGCGAATTAACTGGCGTTAATTGATGTGTGCCACATATTTTTTAATCTTTTTTAAATCTTATGTCATAAATTATCAATAAAACTTTCAATATCAAATTATAATTGTACAGTTTTTAGTCGTAGAAAGTACCGAAATATGTCTGCCATGTTTGAAATGAAAGAAAATGGTAAAATATTGTAAAATCCATTGCAATGCTCCGAATAATGTGTAGTTGCAGTTTTAGACCCAAGTCTTTCAGAAATCGATGATTTAATTATTCCGAAGAATGTTATCCCATTTGAATACTCGATAGGTTAATGCTTTGCTGATTAATTTGCTTAGTTAATCGGATTTTCTTAAAAAATTAAAGTAAATTATAACTTTGTTCAATAATAACAGAAACACATTCCATGGCTTCATTGATTGAATATTTTCTCGAAAGACAATTTGTAATCAAGCTATGTTTTGTGATTTTAAACTCAGTACATAAATTAAAAGCAATTTTCTTAACATAGGGAGGACTTTCGCCAGTAATCCATTTGATCCAAATAATCGCACAATCAACGGAGGAAGAATGCAAGGAACTCACGGAAGTTACAATGATGTGTTAAATACTTTGGACATAAAACAAATTTTCAACAAACTATTTATTTATTTATTTATTTATTTGATTATAGTCCGTTGCATAACTGAGATGATTTGGACTTTAGTTAATGTATTCAACAAACTAACTAAATAAGTTTATTTATATCAGCTACGTAGCCAATCTTAGAAATCGTGAGGTCTCGGAAGTATGCTTAGCACTGAAATTAATGAGAGTGCTCATTGAAAAAGTCAAAAATGTGCTCAGCCAAATCACAACATATTACATTGAAAGTAATAAAGGCTTAATCAATTATCGGCAACATATTTGCTATTTAAATTAAGCACTTTTTGTAGCTTACAAATCAAATATCGCTTGGATATTTAAACTGAAAAACATCCCACCGGCCAAATGCCCAGTGAAACGAAGAATCACAGACTGGATATCTCGACAATGTAAGAAGCTTGATATGTTTCCAATGATCACCATATTTGTTTATTTAATTATTTGATTGCAACTAAAATGATTTGTACCCAATAATCATCATGAAACCTTTTGTTATTTCTTACAGGTAAGATCATACTTGATCACAACAACACCAGTTGGCTTCAAAGCCTGGATTTCTCTTCGTGGAAGGTGGTGCTTTAGATATTTACGCAACTCGCTGAATGAAAATGCAAAACGAAATTGATTTGTGAGCATCACATTTTAAACATGTTAACAGCACAGCCCAGAATTATACATTTACAAATTGGTGATCGAGGATTGTGGGAAGATGTTTCTCAAAATAGGCTTTTTATATTCCTTCTTTATGTCTGCTAGCGATGAAAATGAAAGAGTCCAACGAATTGAATCCTTCGTAAGAGGATGTATGAAGGTAACATAATTATTTGATTAATTCTTTAAAATGTTCTTGTGGAATAAGACTGTTTAGACTAACAGCTCTCATCATTGTCGATGAAGATGGTAACGATATGATGATAATAATGCAAAAGTATTAACATAATGTAACATCACTTTAATTATAGTGGTTAATGAAGAATAAACCACTCCTTAATAAATTATTCAAATTTCGATTGTTTTACTATAAATTAGTTTTTAAATAATATTAACTAATTAAATATTTTGAGCATTGCTTTTATATTAAAATCATTAGATTACTTGGCTTATTGTATGCAATTACTTTAAGGCTAGCAAGGATGTTACATATAAAGGCGATATCCCAAATGAAATTACTTTTCTAATGTTCATCAGAATAATCGTGCATCGGTTATTAAATAATATAGTTGGTGACACAAATGTGAGTTACTTGAACAACTTATTTTTAATTACACCATCTTAAAGTAATGATCTAAAGCACAAATGTTTGCCTAAGCTTTATTTTCGTGATGAAAAAAGAAAAGAGATTGAAAAATACCACAGCTACTATTTTGAACCATATCTACCAAAGGAAAGTAATGAACCAGTTGATGTGCTGAGTTCTAATGATCAGCAGATAAATGAGAAATATAGAAATTCCATGGACTTGGAAAGCAATGAGAAACCGGATTTTACTATAGAGAAGTTTCTTCATTTCGATTATTTTACAAAATCGCTCCAATTGATATCGATATTGCACACTGCTTTTTTGAAAAGTGCTGATATTCTTAAGGTTTTACTAAATGTCATTCATGCATTTTGTGGACATTTAACTAAATGCATTTTTAAAATGTTTCAGTTGGAAAAGTTTCCTGACGATTATGAGTCATTGATTTTCAGATATGCTGATAATCACAATGTTAATGTAATTAGGGATCATTTCCAAATTTTGCTACAGGGATATGGGGACTGGTATTACATCCGTAACAATGGGGTGGCTCAGATTGAAGCTTTGTTGAATACCTGGTTAGTTTCAGTTTTTCACAATCTAATTAAATGAAAAATTTCCCCCACTAATTTTTCTGCAGTCCCTTCGTGGTTTTTTCGCGGCATCACGAACATTTGAAATCAGATTTATTGAAGATTTTGAGAGAGGAAGAGGTCGACCAGGTTGTTAACAATCGATACGTTAAATTGCAAAATTATTATATTTATTATAATTAACTGATACGTTAAAGTACAATTATTGTATTTATTATAATTAACTGATACGTTAAACTACAATTATGACATTCAAAACAAATGATAAGTTAAATTTTAATTATTATATTTTATAACCGCTACATTGTTTCTAGTCGACTGTTGAGGAACTTTACTTTGCGCTGAACAGCATGCCAGTCTACGTGGATTGATATAGAGGTTCTACTTCCTTTTTTTAAGACACATATAAACAAAATTAACTATCTCCGGATAATGTGTTAAACTGCAATTATTATATTTATTATAAGTAACATAATAGATACATTACATTGCAAATTTCAATAATTATATTTTATATAACCGCTACATTGTTTCCAGTCGACTTTTGAGGAACTTTTCTTTGCGCTGAACAATGAATAGATGTGGAGGTTCTGGCTACCATTTTTCTTTAGATACATATAGACAGAATTAACTATCTTGACCGAATTAATCGAGCAATAAATAACCACAATTACATCTGTTGTCATTTCAAATTCAATGTTGCCTGTATTAGAATATGAACATTATTGTAATATATGAGAAGTAAAGTATAAATTCAAACTCGAACCCCTATCGACTAATTATATTTCAAGTTCGGATTTGTTATTGGCTTTTTGCTTGAAGTACCTGATTGAATTTGGTAAAACGTAAAAATAAGATTACTACCATGACAAGGAGAATGATGAGAACGCTACAAAAGTAATCCACAGACTATTCAAAATATGGTTGCGTGGACATTAGCGCTTATTTGTAAACGTTTGTTGGTGAAAAGGACCACAAATAGTGATGCAAACGTGCAGAGAACGTGAAGTAATATAATAACTACAAATCAAAGCAGAAATGGTAAGGTTGAACCACAGCAGGGATAACAAGCTGTTGGTTGGGGAGCAATCCAATGTTGTGAACCGGAATGCAGAAATCTGTATTTCCAAGTTAAGTTCAGGGGCGAAATGAGTGTTAAGACACACGGCATCGCAAAAGTACAATCGGCTGGCAAAATATTCATTTGTGGAGTTCACTTGTAACTTCTGGGCACATCTTGTGAGAACACGAGGGTCAATTACCAGCTCAACTTCTTCCCAGATCTGCATTATAATTAATCACTAAGATGAATCGTTGTATATGTCACACATCTGAACCAATTACCAAATGGAATTAGGAAGACCGAGAAATTATAGTCAAACGTGGGTATAAGGCGAGCAAGATTGGGGAAGGTATTTACTAAAATCCAAAAGCCGTGTGACAAACACGTATACAAGAAATTTCAAATGAAATGATTTTTGAGTGTGTGTGTGTGTTAATTAATGTTCACTTCATAACTACATGATTGGGAAGGGACAAAATAAGCAAAATCAAAAATAGACAGCTTTTATAACTATCGTTCATTTTATATAAAATTTTTAATTTACGGTTCTTATTAAAAACATTTTTAAAACTTCAAATTCCTTTAAATGTCTTCGACATATGGCCATGTAGGCTTAGGCTAAAAAAGAATCAAATTGATTTAAGGGCAGTTAAAGTCAATGTATGATTGAAAATTTACTTAAGTTTAGTGAATTAATTGGCATTAATTGATATGTGGGTCCACCAAGGCTTTTTCTTTAAATCTTATGTCATAAATTATCAATAAAACTTTCAACATCAAATTTTAATTTTACAGTTTTTAGTCGTAGAAAGTACCGAAATATGTCTGCCATGTTTGAAATGCAAGAAAATGGTAAAATATTGTAAAATCCATTGCTCCGAATAATGTGTTGTTGCACTTTTAGACCCAGTCTTTCAGAAATCGATGACTTGTTAAAATGTTAAAATAAAATTTGGATACTAATATGGAGTTTTTTTTATAAATTAGAGTTAAATAAATAAATTTAATAAATAGTCGTTTGTCATGACAATGACAACAAATTTTTACTTTAACTTCGAAATTTTTTGAGATTCAAACTCGAACCATATCGACTAATTAGATCTCATGTTCATATTTGTTTTTGGCTTTCTGTTTGATTTGAAGTACCTGATTGAATTTGGTATAACGTAATTACGATGACTAGCATGACAAAGAGAATGATAAGGACGTTATAAAAGTCATTCATCAATATTCAATGTAAACTATCTGACATGTGTTTGTCTTATATGTGCAGTTATTGTATGAATTCTCCCATGGTCACTCAATTTCAAAGCATAACATTTTTAAAGATATTTTGTTGCCAACCAGCAATAATTAAAGTTTAGTTTCTAAGTCAATTCACCTAATTTTATAATAATTAAAAAAAAATTATATTTGTAATAATGCAACTAATTAATATAGCAATCAGTATCATGTCAAGGCCAAGAAAAAAAAAACATATATGGCCGGGAAAAAAAATCTAAAGTAGAAGTTGTTCTTCTTTGTCTTTGCTGGCATCGAAAGCCACAATCCTAATGGGTCTGACATGTCCGTGGTTGTGGATATCTTCTGCCTGCCTTCTTTCTTCGGACCTTGCTTGGATATCCCTAAAGGTATTATTTTTTATTTGAAATTTGGAAGAATCCTAAGGCTTTTTAAGATGCAAACCCTAAGAAAGGCTGTATGTTCCTCCATGCTCTTAGTTCACATCGCAGCTGCAAATGATTTACAGCTTCATCTTCGCTGAGATTTGCCAGATATTCAATGTTGTACCAAATTATCTGCTGTGAAAGATATGGTATGTTGGATATGGTATGGTACATTCAGCAAGATGCCAAGCCATGCAAATCAGAAAGAAAAAAAAGACGAACTCCAATTTCATTCTTAGAGTGGGGGCGAAGTGTTGTTGTCTGTAAGCAGACACCATGGTGAAAATAATAACGGGCCGATATAGGAATGTTTGTGCTGTTGATCACTTGCTTTTCCAAGTAATTCCCACTGTTCTCGAGGATTGTAATTCTTAGACCAATTTCTTCTTCTACCTAAGTTAACAATACTTTATACACAAATACCCTAAGACATATTTAATTAACCAAAAATTACTTCTGCCATGGCACCGACTGCATGACTGTCAGCTGGAGTTTTTTTCCTTTTAGGAAAACTGTAGCATTGATTGTGTGGTGGTTTTACTAGAAGAACCTAAAGTAAGCAGTAACATAGTAAACTGTAAAGAATCTATTAATTTTGGACCATCTCTACTACTTACATACTCATGCTGACAGTCCATGACAATGGCCCCAACCCTAACTGAATCATTTTCACTCATTGTGAAGTTTGTAAAGTTTGCAGTGAAATTCTTATGGAATCGCTGCAGAGATGGGTATGCCTTTATCAGATGCCACAAAACATTCTGTAGGGTTGGCTGGCATTCAAGAGGCAACAATTGTCGGAATATAAAGAACGCCTTGTGCAAGCGCATAAACGCGCTTGTGGCGTCATCTCCTTCCTTAACAGATTCAACTGCTTTTCTAAAGTAAGCAATAACTATCTAAAAAGCTGTTCAAAATTTCAGTAATGTTTTAATCTAACCTGATGACAGTGCCGAACGTAATGGTCCTAAGCCATTCTGCATTTTTAGGGTCGTCCATGGCGAGTAATAAATTTTTTAAAAACTATGACTCCGGTCAATTTTCTCTTGCTTATTGATGGAAAACACAAACAACAGATGAAACGTTTAAGAGAACGTATCCAAAATTAAAACAGAATACACCACAAATTACATGTTACAAAAAAGCAATTGTTATAACTTAAATATTTAGACCTTTTAAAATTTTCAAAATCGAAAAATCTATGTCGAGAGCGAATTTAGCAACTGGAAACTATTTTTAACTGCAACCGGTATAGCGATTTATATGTTACTGATAAGAAGCTATTATTATGTCAATATTTTTTAGATCGACTACTTTTTTAATTTAATGGCTTGATTAGACATTTTGAGGTCAACTAAGCGAGGGATATTCTTCACACATCTAGTTTCAATTCAGCAATCATAATGATCGTTTCAGCATTTTTGCTGTAAGTTCTAGCTAATGCAAACGATTTAGACCCGCTTAAGTGCAGCGGATAATTAAAACATGTCTAATTCATATATTAATTGGGATTTAACTGACTGCGTGGAATTCGTAAGAAGGTGCATCCAAACAAAAGTTTATTTTACCCTTGATTTGTATTCTTATGATATCGACAATAACTCGTCATGGGTATTGATTACAAGTTTTATATTACACCAGAGTTCTCTGATCGATTATCAATTTGAGACAGCTGGAGAATCCAAATCGTGTTTTCAAATAAATATTCAAAATTTGACGATAATGCTGATTAAATAATCACGCTGACAATGATATAAACTTCGCTAGGTACTTGAAACAACAATGGAATTCCGTCTTTGCATAACGTTACGCGTGCTCCCACTTGCGAGTTTTTCGGTTTTGAAGAAAAGCCAATGCATAACAATGCACTTTAAAATAAAGATTGAAAAATCAATCATATCATTTCGATAATCCAAAAGCCATAAAGGAGCAGATAGTCTAAAATAGTTCAGCTTTTCAATGTGGATTAATCACGCTTTCCTCCGTATTTTATGCCCTATTTTAATTTTTATTTGAACAACATCTTCAGGATAGAATTTTATTATCTCAAAAAAAATCCTAAAAATTAAGCAGACAATTCGAAAGCAATTATTATTATTTTTAAAACCCTAATTCAACAAACACAATTAGATTTCCTCTGACTCACAATGACCCGTAAGTTAATATTCCGTTTTTGATGGTAAATTGAAGCAATAAGGAATCAACAGTGAGAGTTTAGCTTTACCTTGGAATTTTTGCCCCATTCGCACGATAAAATAAATAATGCAATTAATGTATTAATTATTATCTAATTAAAATTATCCCGATGTTTGTCAAGAATTAAAAAATCGTTTGTTCGTCTTAAGCGGCAGCCGATTTCTTTCCCGATGACATCATTTCTTCCAAATCTTCCAAGGGATTCTTTGAGTCAATTGATGCTAAATTGTACTGATCTTGAAGTATTGTCAAGATGTTTGGCGTCACGAATGCTGGCAGAACCGGTCCGAGTCTGATATTTTTGATACCCAAATGCAGAAGAGTTAAAAACACTGCTACTGCTTTCTGTTCGAACCATGAAATAGCGAGAGACATTGGAAGCGAGTTGATGTCTGTTTTGAGTGCATTGGCAAGTCCCTGAGCCACCACGACGGTACCATAAGAATCATTGCACTGGCCTAGGTCCAAAAGTCTTGGGATACCTGTGTCTCCCAAATCTCCAAGATCCATCCTGTTGAATCGATACTTGGCACAACCCATTGTAATGATAACGGATTCTTTTGGTGTTTTGGCTGCCAAGGTGGAGAAATAGCTTCGTTTGTTTTCGGAACCGTCGCATCCGCCAATTACGAACACTCTTTTGAGGTCACCTTTTCCGATAGCTTCTAAAATCTATAAATGGATCTGAGTAAATTCTCCGATATTTGTCAAATGTCATAAAGTAACGATCTTATTGAATCAAGAATTCGCAATTATTTGCTGTTTGTGCGTACCTTATCTGCATTTGATAAAATGGCTTCATGTCCATATCCGACAACCAAAGATTTGCCATTGGACTTGATGTCACTTTCTTCGAAGCCAGGGCTAGTTAGAGCAGAATACATGAGAATGTCAAGATCTTCTAATTTGGATAACTCCAGGTGCTTGCAATCTGGCCATCCAGTTTCGTTAAGAGTAAAAAGGCGATTCTTGTAAGATTTCATCGGCTCAATGACACAATTCGTAGTGACCACAATTGGACCGGGAAATCCCGGAAATTCGAATTTCTGATTTTGCCATGCTCCTCCGTAGTGGCCCACAAGACTCTAGAAATTGTAAATTCAAAACGAGCATGTTACTAATTGATATTTAATTCATTAAATGAATGATGTTGACAGTTATGTTAATCATTTATGATTGCGTAACATTTATTTATGGAACATTTTGATTAATACTCAAACGAAATGAAATAGTACTTAATATTTGTAAAAGTTTAATTCATGTTGAAGCCTTATTTCGGTTCGATCAGTTCAAAATGTGCTACAAATTATTCAGTCGTGCAGTTATAACAAATTAGTCAATAATTAATTAATTCACTAATTAAACTTTTTCTTTTACCCGATCTGCTCTTATGTCATCGATAATATTGCATACCTTGTATTCTCTAAGCTTTGGATATCCATGGGCAGGAAGCATTTCTCCGTGAGTATATACGTTGACGTTTCTCTTCTCAGCTTCCTTCAAGATTATTTCCATGTCATTCATGTCGTGACCCGTCACCAAAATTGCCTGAAAAACACAAACGAATTATCAATGACGAATAAAAGCTAAGACTGAAAGTCATTTATTAATTTTATTATCAGAATTAACAAAAATGAATAATTATATTTTAAATTTATCGACGGTTTTATTTAGCTTTTATTTAATAATGCGCCACTAGATATATTAACCTTTCCTGGCTTAGGAGAGGTCGAAACTTTGGTGGGACTTGGGACACCGAACCTTTTTCTGTGCCCTCTATCCAAGAGGGACATGCCTTTTAAGTTAATTTCACCGACTTTCAGAGCACACTCCAAATTCTTCGCGAGATTGTGATGTCCGTCGTTGTTTTTATCCATTAAAAATGCCAAGATCTGAAAAAGTAAGTATACATTTTTAATATATAATTTTTAGTATATTCTTAATTTTGCTCAATTCTATATTATTCGAAATCCCAATTGCTCCTGTTTTTTATTTATTCGACGTAAACAACTTCAAAAAAATATTTAAAATTTATGTATATTAATACTAATTTAGCTATAAAATATCTGCTCAAATGATTTAAAACGAACCTCGTGCGCTTGCTCCCCAATGGTATCATCCCATTCTCCAACCAACCTGGCGTGTCTAGCATAGGTCGACATCCCCTTCATTCCGTAGACAATCATTTCCCTCACACCGTGAATGTCCTCTCCATAAATCTCCTTGTCTCTCTTCACTCCAAACCTTTTGCCTGTGGTTGTAAATCGTTATTTTATTCATTTAATTAGCTACATAATGTTAAATGCTAGTTACATATTTGTCAAACTTAGACATCATTTGAAGTTCTCCCGCGATTACAGGCAAAACTTAGTTCTTCAGATTTGATATGTTTAACTGCTTAACTAAAGACATACATTGGAAGCATGTTAAATTAATAAATTATGATATCTCCATCTTTTGAGATGAAACAATCATTAAATACAAAAACAATGATTTTGCTTAAATGGATCAAATGCACATTAGGGGTCAATTGAAATTTGTTTCAAACGTTTCAGATGTTTTAGGCGCCATGTAATTTAAACTATTCTTATTGGATTAATTACTTATGAACTATTTTCTGTTCCAACCCTCCTCAGAGAGGAATTCTTTGTTCCACTGCGGTTCGCCATCTTTATAAGGAGACCAATTCACTTCCGGCAGATGGTCCCAGTTCTTGGGAGACAGCCTCTTCTCTGTGCACTTTTTCTCGTAAAGCGATCTCAACAGCTCTCTGTACTCGTAAGCGGTTTTGATGTAGGTGACGAATCTTTCTGGGTCGAAGTTGACGTTTGTCAGAGTGCTGCATAATAAATAATATCATGAAAATTTAATGTTATTCATAATGTTCAAAAAACAAAACTTCATTAATACTAATGTTAAAGATAGGAATACCAAACATTTTTTTTTTTAGGCGCCCTTTTAAAGAAATGTTTCTACTCTTCCCGATGAAGAAAATATCTTTCTTACTTTTGACCAAATGCTAAGGGCGCTCCTCGAGCTCTCTAACGTCCCTCACCCCCCCACCACCCCCTCCAAAACCACTGAATTGTAAGTTGAAAATTATTTGATAATGGAAACATAAGATCGGTTAGAAGGATATTGGTCAACCTAAACAAGGCGCTGAAACTGAAATCGTAAATTTCTTCAGGTATGAGAACTCCCTCCTTCTTTCCATTTGTGCTGAAAATTGCAATTCCTTTGACAAGTCCACACAGGAGATCTTGAAGTTCGGCAACTTCGGGTAGTTTGCCGCACACTCCGACCGTCGTACATCCCTTGCCGGATTTTGTCTGCTCGCATTGGAAGCAGAACATTTTCTCTGCAACGACAATATGTCGATATTTTAAACAAATTAAAAAAAAAGCAAAGAATTTTTGGGTCATGGAGTCTCCTCTCATTGGTATCTCAAGGGGATTAGGATATTATCGGAGGTTATAAGATAAAACATGATTTTCATAATAACGTTTGCTTAATTAATTTTCTTAGACATTTGTAAAAGTTGTATCTTCAATGTTTTAAAATTAAATTAAAGTGTCGTACCTTCCACATTTTTTTTCTTTCTGATGGCGTTGGTGCTCATGGAATTGCATGGAAATGTTTGCGGTACGTTTCGCGATGCAAACAATGCCGGGGCGTACAAACTGCGTAACAAACTCCATTTTCTTGATTCCACCACCCTCACCAAGCCTAGAACTCTTCTGAGATTGGTGGCCATTTTGTTTAATTAACAGGAAAGCGCCAATCTGAAATTTTACGATTTAAATTCGAAATTCATCAACCTTCGTCAAGCAAAGCGCTTACAAAAGCTTCAATTCAAGTGAAGAAGCCAAAGGTATGCCTGAATATTTATTTGAGGCGCGCACGTACGCAGCTATCGAAAACATTACTATCACACTCTCCTCAGAAAATTTTCTGTCGTTCGCAATTCAATTGAACAAGTTTTCAAGAAACCATCTTGCGAAATCACTGCCTCATCTAGTGACTCGCTATATTTTGCGCTATATAATAATCATTCACTGACGAGGATGCGATCATCAACTGAATGAGTGCTGATCGCTTTGGACATTACTGTGCTGATCGACATTTGAACTGTTCTCGCTAATGTTTACCTTTGTAACAATTCGTGCTTTCAACCATTTTAGAATCTACGGCTGGTTAAACACGGCGACCCAAATTGGCTATTTGCGGTTTGCAGCAGTTTTAGACACATGCCAGATTCGTGTGCCTGAGAGTAATTAACAATTAACAATAAAATAATAATAATAAAATAATAATAATAATAATAATAATAACAAATTATAAAATAATGTTAATATTTAACAAGGATCTGTGGTCTTTGAACACATTTGTTTGCCCCCAAAAGTGCCCAGTCTAGTTTTAATCAGTACTAATTACTAAATCATAATTAACTGCTTGGAATTCGGGATAGCACGTGTTTTTAATGGAATTCGGGGCTCATCACAACAATAAGTTCTACAATCATCAAACAAAATACTTTATCAAAATGAATTTAATTCTTAAATTCATAAAATCTAGTGCGTTAGCAGCTGATCAATGCCTCATTTATTCGTAAGGAATGTTTGGTCCATTTGTTTAACGCTTCGAACGAGCTTCTACACTGTCAAGGTTGCAAAAACAATTTCAACGTTTCGGGGCCGACACCATTATAACTACGTCGCTTTTTATTCGATTCGTTTGAATTACTTGCAAGGAATAAAAATTACTTACTCCTAATTAATTACTTAATTCTTTAATAACAATGTCAATTTAATTAATTGAGGCATAAAAATAATTCTTTTTTCAATATTAATTAATTACTTAATTTTTTAATAAAAATGTCAACATTAATTGAGGCGTAAAAATAATTATTTTTTTCAACATTTTCATTGCTTTCCCAAGTTCTAAGTTGTAGCAGTCAGGTAATGTTGATCGTAATGATTGCCAAATTCCTGTCCGCTTTGCAATCACAACAATTACACGATGTATGACGAATTAATTCTTGCATATTTTCATTTAAACGTTATTCAAACTAGTAAGTCAGCTGTTCTAAGCTTTGATAGTTTCTTATAATGAAAATTATCTGTAATTTAAATGATTACAGCTATAAGAAATAATAATTATTAAATATTATTTAATAGCAGCACTTTTAATTATTATCTCAATAATAACTAAAATATAATTAACTGTTAGCATTACCTTTACGAAGACTATCTTGATGCGTCATAAAATTCTATTACCATGGACAAGGTGAAGGAATAAATTCTCAGGGTTTTAAAATTTTTTTTCTTTTTCAATACCAAATTCTCAAAAACACAGCCTTTAATTTTGATAAATTAATTAGCTAATTTTTATGTCGATGGCAGCTACTAAAGTACTTTAGAGCATTAAATAGAATTTATTGAATTGTTTAAATTCGCTAAATTCACAAAACATTTTGTAAAAAAACATTCAGGGTACAGCTTCGATCGAATTAACAATCTGAAGTTGTCGAAGTAATGCCTTTCTGATCGGATGGAATAGGAGAGTTTAAAGTTAAAAGGAGCTTTGAAATATGAAGGATGCCATTTCAGCTCGTTTCCAAGGGGGGTTAAACCCCTTTATACCTTCTCACAACTTGATAAGATTACATCTTTTGGCTTCTAGCCACAGGTCAAAGGGCAACAGCCACTCAGGGGAAAAACCATAAACCACCCAAAATAAAGTCCGTGCTTTTATAAGTTAAAAGTAAAAATGTTTTAAATATAAATTTAGTGCTTTTCTTGCTGAATTTTTGGTCTATATCTCCATAACTAATAGAAATAGAAATATCTCCTACGAGTTTTACAGTTTAGTTTTCAGAGCCGAACCTATTTTAACTTGCAAACAACATTTTTTAATCAACTTTGAAAAACTGCTTGTTATTATCGAATTTGAATTCAATTTCGCTGTTCAGATATAATTCGTCTTGTTTGGGTTTGATCTTAAAATCGATCGTAAGTTATATTTTAGAGCAGAAACTTTATCGATTGGGTAAGATCTGAACTCACAAAACCACCTTAACCATATTTTTTTCTTGAGGAAAATAGATTTATAAATAGTTTAATAGCATAAAATATAAAATTATTTTAAAGGAATTCATGTTTTTTTTGCAAGTATTTGTGCCTCTATTTCTCTCTAAATCACTTAGCTATCTACTTATAACCTAAATCACGATTCTTCTAATCATTTTTATCATTTTATATGAGAATTCTTATAAGTCCTAAAGCATAATATCATAAAGCAGTGTCATCAAATTATAAAATCCTTTATAAAATTAAACTTTCAACTTTTTTAACATTCGACAGGATTTTCAATTGCAATTGAATCCAATTAACTGAAAAATACTACTTAAAATATTGCTTAAATAATTCAACCAGTTTATGCAATAGTGTTTATATTTTTATTGCAATAGAAATATCATATTATTTGAATATTATTTAAATATATATTTATCATATTATTTGAATATTATTTAAATATATATTTATCATATTATTTGTATATCATTATAACAATCATCCTACCATCTGGGGACCACTTAAAATTGGACATAGTCCTCAATTGATAATATGCAATGTTTAATTAAATATCAGAGTTAAACATTGCTGTTTACACATTAAAAATAAAAGATTTAAAATTAATCTGTGAAATTTATATATATTCATATTTTTCCAATTTTTGTTACGAGTAATCCGAACAAGCGAGACCGTATTCCAATGAAAAACAATGAAATGATCATAATCATAATCGTTTCTAATTTCAGTCTTTATGATATTCGACTTAGGCAATTAACTGAAACCACAATTCGGATTCATGAATGAACTGAAAAATAAATGTTCCTGCAAATGAACTGGACGGATAACGTAGTCTCATGCGTGACTCCTAATATGTCACTCAGTAACCCCACGTGACCGGAAAATTGCAGGCAGGCCTGATTGGAATTGGACATGACTGAAAGACATGATTCATGATTTAATACTCAATTACGAAATAAAAATTAAAATTAAAAGAATAATTAAAAGGAGATATTATGTCATAATAAATTGTTAATTATTTACTAACGAAACTGTTTTGAAGCGTATTTATATCATTCGTAATCACAAACCTTTGCAATTTAAAACAGAAAATCAGAAAAACAGAGCCTACAGAGAAGAATATAAATATGGCGGACTCTTAAAGCAAACGATTCGGAGGCAGCTCTTGTAATGTTTGGAATGAATTTGGTTTTAGGAGCATCACGGTCAAGAACTCTTATGGTCGATTGTAGGCAGCACCGATAATCGCTATCAAGTGATAAATTGTCGGAGGAATTTGGCCCAGAAACATCGGCATTTCTGAGGCAAAATGATCTCCGTTGGACAACAATCGAGTGAAGATCTCTCGTTTTCTCCATTAGGTTGTAACCTTGACCCGAAGTTGGATGTTAACGGGGTCTACGGACAGCTGGGCATTCGTGGACGACAAACGAGACAAAGAGTGGGTGCTTGGAAGGTATTGATCGGCAAGCAACAGCAGCCAACAGACACCAACCTCATTCTCATTCTTCGTTGTTGTTTTGGCGATTATGATGATGATGATGATCACGATCCTGAAGATAACGATGGTGATGGTGGTGATAGTTAGTGATGGCGATTAGATCACTAGCAGAGATGAAAGAGGCTGCCAAATGCTCAATTAAATATTTGAGTTCGGTTTGAAAGCAGATTTCAAGCAAGCTTACAGGCCCCATTCCTTCGTTCATCCACCCACCCATCTATCCATCTTACGTACAGGAAGGCAGGAAAAAGCCCATCCAACTTCTAGCAACATCTGCTGGCCAGTTCTCTCCAATTGTGGTCTCCTAGAAAACCGAACGTACGAATCCGTGTTTGCATCTCGAATTCAATAATCGCCGACAGGTGGCTCGTGGCATATTATCCCGCTTAATGCGCAGTATTTCAATGAACGCACCTAACTAAAACTTGTTTAGACTGTTCTAGTCGTCGTCATCATCATCATCATCATCATCGCAGTCTTCTTCTTCTTCTTCGTCGTCGTCGTCATCATCGTCGTCATCGCGATCAAGGCCTTAACTTGAACTTCATAAGCTCCGCTGGGTTCGATCAACGATCTTCTATCCGTCCATGGAAGTTTTTCCTCGAATTCATTTCAAATGCGAAACAAGGAAGACATGAAAAAGTCAGGGAGAGCGTCGTGCAGGTTAGCTGTTTAGTTTAATCGTTAACTATTAGCTGTCTAGTTTAATCGTTAACTATTAGCTGTTTAGTTTAATCGTTAACTATTAGCTGTTTAGTTTAATCGTTAACTATTAGCTGTTTAGTTTAATCGTTAACTGTTAGCTGTCTAGTTTAATCGTTAACTGTTAGCTGTCTATTTTAATCGTTAAGGGCGCATTCATTACCAATTTTTGTTGCGAGTAATCCGAACATTGCAAGACCGTATTCGCAATCAAAACAATGAAATGATCATAATCAAAATCGTTTCTAGTTTCTGTTGTTTGAACTCTTTTTACTGTGATGTGAGTTTGTTTGTGTTTTTTTTTACTAGAAAGAAATTGATTTTTAAGTTGTTTTTTTCTCGGAATGTGTGGATTTTGAATTTAATTGTGACGTCGTCGTTAAGTAGTTCAACTGAAAAGTTGAAAATATTTTTCTTCGTGAAGTTATTGGAGGAAGCTCCCCACCAATGTTGATAATTTGTTAATATTTATAACTTGACAATATTTATAACTTGATAATACTGATAACTTGTTAATAATTATAACTTGATAATATTGATAATATTGATAACTTGATAATATTGATAACTTGATAATATTGATTACTTGATAATATTTATAACTTGATAATAGTGGCTACTTGATAATATTCATAACTTGGTAATAATTATAATTTGACAATATCGATAACTCGATAATATTATTGACTTGATGATAATACTGATAACTTTTCACTGAGTGGCGCTCAAAAAATTTCCTTTCCAGAAGACCTTGCAAAAAATCTTGTAAAACTTAACAGTTGCTGGAAAGGCATCTTCTTCTAGCTCATCAATGCTAGCTAATTAACTACTAATAAACTAATTAATTAACTGTTCATTAACTAATTAATTAACTGCCTATTAAATATCATTCGTGGAACAGATATGACTTTTCCTCGTTCCGTGGAAATGAAATTTCCTTTGAATTACAGTTTCCCTTTTCGTCTGTGAATTCTTAAAGTTCATCAACTTTGAACTTTGAGCTCTGACTGGGTCGTGATTGAATGATGAATTGCAAGAGGAATAACGTGGATAGGTATTCTACTGCCGAGCTCTTGCATGTCATTACGTTGTTATAATGCTATTTACATCGACATAACTGATAACTGATGATGAATGCATGAATGATGACAGCCTACGATAATGATGATGATTAGGATGTTGATGCCGACGTCGTCGATGACTATGATGATGACGATGATGATGATGATGATGATGATGATGATGATGATGATGATGATGATGATGATGATGATGATGATGATGATGATGATGATGATGATGATGATGACGATGACGATGACGATGACGATGACGATGACGGTGACGATGACGGTGACGATGACGACGATGATGATGATGAGGATGATGATGATTGAAGTGATGATGTTAGTGGCGAACACTTGGGATGAAAAGAATGTACTGGAAAACGTTTTCTTCAGCTTCCAAAAATAGCAACACCGCTGTGATTGGCTGGAAAGGTGGATTCAAATGCCTTCATGAAGTTCAAATACAATAATAACAATTCTGTTCTCACCAAGCTAACCATTCTTTCGAGGTGCATAATTTAATAAATAAATTAATTAATTATTGTAATTAATTAGTTATTGTCCTAGATTAGTTCTAGTTTGATTTCGATCTTGATTTTGATTCTCGATGACTGAACATGAATGATGCTAGCTATGACATTATTTTTAATTGTAAATAAGTTACCGATGATGATAATATCATTATTTACTAAAAAAAAATTATTTATTCACTAATTTAATTGAACAGTTTGGCAATAATTGAGAAATTTCTGATGGCTGTGATTGGGATACTTTGATCTGGCACGAATTTGTTTTTTTCATGCTTGGAATTGAAAGAGTTGGCGTATGATTGAATTTCTTTTTAAAATCGGCAAAAATCTGATGATTAATCTTGATTCTAAAAATAAAATTGATTTAATCTTGAAAGTCATAATAAATCAAGGCTCATTAAGAGCTGATGATCAGAAATTATTTCTTTTTTTTTTTACGTTTTAAAAACTTTTGAAACTTTTCCGTTGAGAAGCAAGTAAAACACTTGTTAAACTCAATTACCAGTTTCAGGAACACAGGTTTGTAATTATTCTCAATAAAAGGTGATCATTCGCAGGTGGAACATGTTAACAACTGACGTCACGGTTGTAAATCTTCCGGTGATTAAGCTGGATTAATTAACTCGCTTTATTGATCCCATCATTTCCTTCTTAATTAAAAGCAATTCCTTCTGCATTAAGTTATAATTCGATCGATTCATTCAGGGCATCTTTTCATATCTGCTTATCGATTATCACCGGTAATTAATATAATAATTAATAATTAGTAAGTAACTGCTTATTCACAACTACATAATTAATTTGTAAAGTAAAATCACGGAATACTTTTCACATGATTTAAGACTTAAGTTCATTATTCCAGCATCAGGCGATGAAAATGGTACATCGTCAGACGGAAAGTGTAACGATCTAAATAATTGATAGTCTGATTGGAATCTGGAAACTGAGTAACTTGATATTCCCGCATAATTCAAATTAACAACCGGGACGAGTTCAAGTTAGAAAGTTCAGATTAACTGGTTAATATTTATTTGTATTTAGACGACCTTTTTGACCTTCTTAGTATCTGAATAGAAATTGAATGCACTTTTGTGTTGTTCATTGAAATCCGCAACGTTACCAGTTCATTAGGATGATGTTCCCATAACGAGATCCAAGTACGCGATGGATTCTGGAAAAGAATTGTTGTCTTAAACACAATGCACTTAATAATCGTTCTGAAATTTAAATTAAATGCATAATTATCCGAAGACCTCTGAATCTATGATTAAGGCGCCTATTTATTATTTCTTATATATTTATTTATTTTATTATAAAGTTTTCTGTTCAGCTTGTTATTCTTACAAAGACCCAACATATTATTTATTATGCATCTATTGATTATGCATCTATATTATTACATTAGGTTCCACTTCCTCGTCATCATCTTCAACATCATCACATATTATATGTGATATATACATCATATATTAAATCTAAAGGACATACCATCATCATCACCATCATCATCATCATCATCGCCATCATCATCATCATCATCGCCATCATCATCATCATCATCGCCATCGTCATCTTCCTAATCGTCGTTATCTTTATCTCTAAGACTCTTTTCATCGCATTATCGACGAGAGGGTTCATGAAAGTTTCTCACAATTTTACTTTTATCGTCTCCGATTGATGATGATGATGATTATTATTTTTATTATTATTATTAGTGATTTTAATTATTATCATAATCGTTGTTATCATCACCATGGTTATTATTCACGGTATGTTTATTACACAGCGGACACTTAGCTAATTGGGAGTTAACTATATTAAATCTAAAGGACATACCATCATCGTGATTAATCATTTCTGGGACGCACCCCTCCTAGTTAATTAATAACAAGAATATTATTATTATTATTATTATTATTATTATTATTATTATTATTATTATATTATTATTATTATTATTATTATTATTATTATTATTATTATTATTATTATTATTATTATTATTATTATTATTATTATTATTATTATTATTAAGTTGAATTTTTATTAGCTCTCTTTCATTGTCGATCGATAAACCATTTAAAAGATCTAGAGTTGATTGTAACGCATGATGATGATTGCAACGAATGATAATTAACCAAATTTAATTTAACATTACTGCTGCTAATGTGAATTTATTGCATCTTATAATTATTAGATTGAAATGAGAGAAAACGACATATTGTCTTATTGTGTGGAATCAAAAGCTGTGAAGCAATGAAAGCGTATAATAACAAGATGCATCTAGAAATATTCAAATACTCCATCAAAATATAATGAATGAAAATCTGATGATAAATTTTTATAATAGAATTTAATTATATTATATTATTATTGTGCTGTGTTTCGATGAATTGTGTAACATTTGTTAGGAAGCTTGTGGATAATTGTAACTTGAGTTACAAATTTATTTTATATTTTGCTATGTTATAATTAATTACTATTATTGTTAATACTTAACAAAATTCAAAATATTATTTGATCCGATACTGTGAATTCTGAATTTGCATTTTTCACCTCAAAAGTCTCTTTAAAATATTTTTCTTACATCTTGAAACTGTGGTACAGCTTGAAACTCCACAGTTAATAACAAGTTTTGATCTATTTTTAATGATTTATTAATTTTATTTTTATTTGGAGATCTTGTCCATTGGATTAGGCCACGAATGGGCGAGAGGTTTTTGAATTACGGAGATTTTAGAATTTTTTTTATCTAACTATTTTAAATTATTTTTTATTTGTTTGGTTTCGTGAGTTAAGTTCTTGGTAGTAATTTTATTAAACCAGACGGTCTAAAATTGAGCTGTAGCTAAGTTCATTCGAATTTAACTTAATTTTAATTTATGTACATGATAGACATTTAATCAAGAAACGCAAGAGAAAATGAAAGACGTTTGATCCATTTTGAACTGTGACCAATTAATTGGCAATGGATTCAGAGAAAGCTTTGAACTTCAAAATGACATTTTAATCTTTTATTTTTGTACTGTTCTTCCTCCTTCTAAGGCTTTGAATTTCCTGACAGAACGCATTGTGC
Source organism: Whitmania pigra (assembly GCA_021613335.1). NCBI lineage: Eukaryota > Metazoa > Annelida > Clitellata > Hirudinida > Haemopidae > Whitmania > Whitmania pigra. Next base: position 2,352,729 of record JAJTWR010000398.1, on the reverse strand, counting down.
AGAACGTACTGAGGGATTTGTTGAAAGCCAAGTGGAATTCCTGATTCATTATTTTCTTGTGATTTTTCAGTCTACGGCAGTCTGAACCAATAGATTTTGTGGCACCAAAAAAAATTTACTTAACGTCATCAGTTTTCCAACGCTAATAACATTATTTCGTGATCACAAGCCAAACTTCACCTTGAATTATCGATTGGTATTAATTTAGTTTTTGGATTAAACAAAAAAATAAAAATTAGAATAATAATAATAATAATCCATATTAAGTTTCTTTTAATTCGTAAATGTCAAACTTTTCTTTTTCCTGTCACACGTAGAATGTTCGTTCGAACTTGGGAAACTTCGGTACAGTTATTCAAGATAAGGACTCACATATTTTTTCCATTTACTTCGAAATTCCAGTATGTATTTCTTTGGCTTTATTGTTGGTCTGTTATTGGGATCGTATTGTATTGTAATTGTAATGTAGTATTGTAATATTTCTACATTAAACTGAGGTGATTATGCAATAATAATTTGTTATTTATTTAGTAATAGTTCAAGTAATAGTAACAGATAATAAATAATAAATGACATGACAAATAACATCGATCGAAATTTATTTTTGAACTGTTTTTAATTCGTTTTATTTCTTAAATTACAATTATTTGAAATCGGACGCGTTGCACTCTCTGCTTAAGTTTCAGTCTGTTTGCTCAAGTTCTTGACAGTTTACAGATGTCTGATGATTTGCCTGTGTTACCAGGCAAATAAAATTAAAGAAATTAGATATGCTTGAACAAATTTAGTTCTACTGCATAAAATAATACATGACATCCATTTAGAAATAAATATGATGTAGTACAAATAATAACATGATTATTACAAAATTAATAACAAGTCATCATCATCATCATTATAATCATTGTCATCGTCATTCACCCAGCAAATCAGGTCAGATGGATTCTCTCCATGTCACGTTCGCTGACCATCCCGACCAATACGTCATCAACTCCGACAGCGGGATATTTTTGGCAAACGATGACGTCACGACGGATGCCCCTGCTGCCGTCGACAAGAACAAATGTGATAAAGTGCAAGCAAACAAACCGGTCAGACCAATCCTGAAGCTGCAAAAGTGTGTCAGGTAAGTTCATGAATTATTAACGAACAAATAATTCTGGGTTTTTTTTGCAGCAATCTTATGTGAATAATATAAATTAGATGTAAATGCGAAATGATCTTTAAAAAAAAAATTTTTTTGTAAACATCCATCTGTGAAGACCTTTCTCGGATAACAGTTGTAAGCCACGTGTTTGCAAAAAACCATCAACATACCCCGTTTGGAGTCTGTTGATGGAAAGCATTTCTCGCATGAAATGTGAACCCAAGAAAAGCATTACCAATATTATTATTGTTGTTGTTGATGCTGCTGCTGCTGTTGTTGTTGTTGTTATTGTTGATGTTGATGTTGTTGTTGTTGTTGTTGTTGTTGTTGATGCTGCTGTTGTTGTTGTTGATGTTGTTTTCTCAAGGTAACGTTGCTATTCAACAATTGAAAACAGTTTGCTTTTGGTGGGCAAAACTAGCACAAAAGTTATTAATGGAGTAAAGAAAGCATTATTAATATAAATAACTCGTTTTATTTTCAAGCATTCATTTTTTGTTTGCCAGCGTGGAAAGTCAAGACAATCCGTTTCTGATGGACGGAGAGTTAATGAAGAAGGCCGATTACATAATCAACAACTCGACCATTTCTCGCAAGAGGATAAGAATCGCTGACCCAGATCTCGTAAAGACAGAATCAAGTCATCAAACGGCCTCAGAAACGCAATCCAAGACCGCTGCTGCCTGCAGTGAAATCGTCAAGGTCGATGGCACAGAAGCAACTGGGACGAACTGCTTGTCGAAGGATGACTTCGTCGTCATGGACATCTGCTCGTCAGACTCGAACAAGGACCAAAGTTCCCTCGAAGATGTCAGATCCTTAACAACCATCGATCGTTCCCCGAGTCGCATCAGGGAGGTTCCTAGCAATCAACTGTCTGAAGTCCGCTACGACGCAAATTCTCATCCAGGTGATGCTCACGACCGTCTCCTGGTCAATTTGCCAGAGGAGGACGTGGAATGCCTGGAGACATCTAGACCGCTTCTGCCTCATCAGACTTCGAACTTGGAGAGAGTCGAGCATCCTCCCACGTCCGCCCAGAAAGCCAACGGTACGAATCCCCATTTGAGGTCGAGCCAGTCGAAGTCCACTGAAACCTCGACGAATAGCAAAACAGGCGCCAACTCACGAGCAAAGAAAAAAAAGAAGTGCTGCCTGCTCCAGTGATGATGCTGATGGCGATGATGCTGATGCTGATGATGATGGTGATGGTGATGGTGGTGATGCTCTTCCTATGTTGTTTACAAATGCAGGCAGTTAATTGCGCATGCTCTCACCGAAGATGTTTGCTAGTCTTCTTTTTTTTCTCTTTTTTTTTTGAGTAAAGTTTTTCTCACAGGAGTTTTTTTTTATGTTTTCGAACACGTTCACAAACGCTGCTCACAGTTTTGCTTCTTTACTCAATGATTAATTCGTCCGACAATTCAACTAGTCATTCAATTTATCCATTCATTCATTCATTTATTTATTTATTCATTCATTTATTCATTCATTCATTCATTTTACCCATTCACTCGTTCATGCATTAAATTCTTTCATTCAACACGGCATTTCTCAAGACACTCACCGGCTCATTTCGAGGATATATTCGATGTGACATTCATCAATTCACTCAAGTCCTATTAATTGTGCATGGCATTATTATTGGTCGCTTAACTAAAATTCCATTTTGTGTCTTTACGTTTCAACCTGCTGTACATTACCCACGATACTGCAGTAAACGACCAACATTTCTTTTGAATATTCGTGTTAATATTAACATACATTATCATTACAATGCCCTGTAATTACTTATGCATATCCTTTGAACGAAGAAAACCGAAATATTCAGTTGTACTGAGTCAATTGACAATAACTGGATGACAATAATTTTTTTAGCAGAATGCATGAATAATGGGGAACTTAGAGTTAACTACTGAAATTAAGTTTCTGACGATAAAAAGCGGAAAAACATGGAAAAATAAAAAAAAAGAAGATAAATTAACGAAAAGAAACTTGCATAAATAAGTGAAATTTGATTCAAAGTTTGAGAACATTCGTCGTAATGTTCATCGCATTTAATTATCATGAGTCACGAACGGGATTAAATTCAGGCTGGATTTTTGCTCACTAGTTCTGCGATAAACAGTTTGAACTTTGATTACCTTTGTGAAAAAAAATAATCTTGTTTAAATGATTATATTCTGGAGTGGATCTGATGATGACAATGATAATAATAATAATAAAAAAATAATAATATTAATAATATTTTCAGAATTTAATTTCAAAATCAAAGTTATTTCTTGCTAATGAGAGATGTGTCTGAAAGGTGTTCTTCTCATTTGAGGTTTACTAAAGGCTTTCCTGAGAGCTTTTAAAAGGAGTAACGAGCTATTGAATCTGAAGAAGAGTGTCAAAGGTAGAACGCAACTGTTGATAATTTCCCAGACTTCCTTGAAGAAATAACTCGCATAATAAACATTCTTACCGTTGTAGGTCGTTGCGAAACTGTTCACTATCCACAAGATTGCGTTGCTCACTGCTAAGTAGATGATCACTGCTTGGAAATATTTGGCCCGAGGACGCCTCGTACCGTTCGAATTCAACGCCATCACTCGACCGGAGAAAAAGCAGAAAGGAATCTGAACGTAAACCTCCAAAAGGTTGCTGAATTGCAGCAGTAAGCTTGGACCGAGTTCGAGATTATGCGTTTGAAGAACATCAGGCTGAAAAATAATAACGACGAGAGATAACAGGTTGAAAGCAAACGGTCCACAGGCGCTGATGAGCAGCAAGTAATCCAAGCCTTGGAAAATGGAACGAGATCGTCTAAGCGGGAAATCCCGAGCCACAACGAATCCAAGGATGTTGACCAGAAGAACGAGACAGTAATAAACTGTCGAATAGTAAAGGAAGACATTCTTGACGTGTCCGGGATTCAAACTTCCCCTTGAGAGAAGAGGCAGAAATGCCAAGATGAGGAAGAGAATATTCGTGGATACAGTGAACAGGAAAAAGAGAGAGCACATAAACATGGTGGCAGGTTTGTCTTGCAATGGCGGATCTTCGAAACTGCTTTGTAAGCTCCTTTCGGGAAAGTCGTCATTAGTCCTCTGTTTATTCGACTCATCACATCTGCAGGCATTTTTACACTTTAAACAGGTTTTGTTTTCACGGATATTTTGAAATGTTTGACCTTGTGCAGCCAACATGGCGTCATTGGTCAGTAATATTTGATTCCCATCGATGTCGGTTGCTGGATCTTCGACCAAATACGGGTCTTCTTGTACTGAATCGTCCGAATAATAAAGATCATAAATGTCTTCAGATTCGAACATACCCTCGTCACTTGATCCTTCGTCAGCACTTAAAGACTCGGTGTCCAAGGTGGAAGATGGTATGTTAACCAATTCACCCGAAGTGACTAAACTTTGGATTGATGTATTCACTTGATTCTCGTTTGGCTGAGATTCTTCACAAGTTTGATGACGGATGGAATTTGGAGCATCGCACAGCATCCTTTTTGATGTCTTTTTAATGTCTTCTGTTTTCGGAGAACAGCTGCAAAACCAGTGCATGAATCTTTCTCCGAGCAAGACACTGCATTCGTACATGAACGGATAGCATATCGGACTAATGTTTGTCTTGAGTAGTCTAAAATAAATTAAGTTTTAATTAAAATTTTAACATTGTAATCAGTCGTTTATTTTGCTTAATCAATTTATAGTTCTATTTGTAGAATTAATAAAAAATTTAATTAAACAACATTTAGCAACAAAGTAATTATTGAATGCATTACAATTTGCAATGCAATCAAACAAGTTAACATTCAAATCCAGATGGAAGAGACATAATTTGGGTTTTATTTTCATTTTGAACAATGGAAATTCAATGAATACATTAATCTTATTGAATATTCATAAAACAAAAATATCGGAATCATAACAATAGTACCATTTATTATCCAATTAATTAATAATCATCATCATAATCATCTTCATCATATTTTTATCATATCATCATCATCATCATCATTATTATTATTATTATCATCATAATCATGTTATGATTAATTAATTAATCACATTAACTAATTAATTAAACTCAGTGACAATTAATTAATTAAGATGTAGAAAAAAGATTTGTATTAACTGAAAAAGATTCGTCTTGAAGCAAAGGCAATCAACGGTTCTGTTTCCCAAAACACCGACATAACTCTCGTTGGAGCAACTGCAAACAACAGAATTTATATCACTAGTGAACTGAATAAGTTTTCAATTCTATTCAAATGCAAGCTCACTTGATGTGTGTATTGTTAGGATATTTGTTTCCAATAAAACCGGAACCCGCCTCGTGCAAAAGAACGTCAAACCAAATGGCCAAGTTGCAGCCAAACAGTATTGCCAATCCATACCTTATCCAGCACTTGTTCGACAGAATGGCGTGACCGTAGATGACGACGAAGAGAGTGGAACAACTGAGGTAAATGGCCCTTACCAAGTGGAAAAGTATGTCAACGATGTAGTCGACCATGGCATTGCTGTCATTTAGTGCAGTCCATTCGTTTCTGCAGTCGATTTGAGCGATGCAGTGGAATATGTCGAGAACGAAAGACAATGTGTAGAATAAAACCAGTCCGACCATCAGAAGAATTCGGTCTAAGTTTTTAAAATTTTGCACTCTCCTACCGTAATTGTTCCTGGCAACGAAAGCATCTTTCCTGTTTGAGAACGCGAACAGCGTGGACAGACCTACGACCATGAATACGAGCAAGATGATCTCAGGCACTCGGTTCGTAGCCTGGCTGAGGTCATCGGCCAAATACGGAGTAATGGATACCGTCAATGCAATGGTTGCCAAGGCAACGAGTACGTCCATGGATGCGATCAGTCCGTTGTACTTCTTCGGATACGAGCCATCGAATGACTCGACAATAGCGCTGTCGTCGGTCAAGTTAGGGTGCTTGGGATCAATCCTAGTGTCGCCGTAAGTTAGGAATATCAGCATCCAATCCGCATTTGCCGCCAACTTTTCATAAGCTTTGGAACATTTCTGCTTGAAGAATTCCATTTCGAAGATTTCAAAATACGAGTTTTAAACTCCTTGAATACTTGAATTCTTGAGGGAGCAAAACTAAAATATTGAGCTTTTTCGAGCAAGAGCTTTCTCACAAAAAGTGAAAAGTTCCCTCGAGTGCAAGCTGAAGGTTTACATCCGCCTTTGAAGCAATTTCACTTTTGACTCGATTTGATCCTAGCTTGATTGCAAGTGCATAATAATTGGACAAATGCAACCTTTCTATCTTTCCACTTTCGAAAAAAAAAGTCTTTGAAAGACTTGAATGTGGAAGTATTTTGTGAATTTGCTGGGTTAGCAAGGGCCTTGCCCATCCCGTCAAGGAGCATTTACTGCATTATGCTTTGCAACAGCAATAATAATAATAATAACCATTAATTGACATTGAGAATGTAATTACAAGAACATTGATTTAGAACGAGATGCAAACCTCATTACGTCAACTTAAAAAATGATGGCTGAGAAGTGCTTATCGTTTATATCCTGTTGGTAAAAAAATAATGATGTCGATTATGATGATGATGACGACAGTAAAGGCAACAGTGCAAGAATAGTGTTCCGTGCTAATAAGGCTTGTACCCGTTTTCAATAACAATGCCGTTTCAGTTGCAGCTCTCTGTAATTAGCGATAAGCTCGGAGTGAGTTCATAATTCGTGATATAAATATCTTCTTACCTGAGTGCGTCGAGTTTATCACACAGGAGCCATTTTATCACGTGTTTTGTAATTGTTTTATGTAATTGTTTGTGGACTGAACTTCCTTTAGAATTTTACGACCAATTATGAACTACAATTTAAATGCCAAACTATTCAAGATAGCATGCTGGTACCAATTGTAATTCTTGACTTATCTCGCATCTAGTTAATAAGGTTCGTTGTCGGATTTTGCGACAAGAATTCAGTTAAAAGGCATTTCATTGTCAGTCAAATGGACTGCTAAGGTAAGGTTTATGGACATTTAAAAACTTTTCTGGAAATTAAGGAACGATAAACAAAAAAAGATCAATAAATTATTTCAATTTCGTCAACAACAATTTCAGAGGATTTAGAATCCTTATAACAATTCATTATATCTGAAGATTTCAAATTTCACATTAAAATATTACATACGTCATCAGTCAAGCAAAATTGGTTATGGCTATAAAAAAAAGTCACTATACAAAAAAACCCTAAAAATTCAGAATCGTTGAAATGCTAGGATCTTACACTCTAAGTAGTACAACTGCCAACAAAGCCCAACAACAAAAACTGTACAACATAAATTCTAGAACAATTCTGGAAACTATTGTAAGTCATCAAATATAATTTTTCATTCAGACACCAACAGACATGTGACTCGGAAGCATAGGTTTTGAGGGGTCGTTGTCGATGGTATGGTTCAGCATGAGAGCCAGAACGCCCCTTCGGTTGGCCTTGGCCGACCTCACCTGCCTCTCTTGATCGATCAGCTCTTCAACCAGCATCCACTTTGAAAACAAATAAAAAGCATTTAACATCAACAGGGATTTAGTGATCTGAATGCAATCTAGTTAAAATGAATATTCACAAGCAATTCAAGCAAATTCAGGTTAAATTTCTTGGCAATTTAGCAATTAGCCCATGATTATAATTAAGATGTAATATTGGCTCCCACATTCAGAATGAATCGGTGATGGTACACATACTTATCATCTTTTGGGATTTAGATCAAGAAGGGCTTTATTTGAAGTAGGTCAAAGGTAAATAGGTAAAAGTTAAATAGGTAACAGGTAAACATGTAAAGGATAAATAGTTAACAGGTAAACATGTAAAGGATAAACAGGAAAACAGATAAAAAAAAGCTAACAACATCCCAAACCTGTCTCAATCTTTCCATGTCAATCTCTGCTCTTCTCAGCTTTTCCCAGCAGTGATGTTTGATGCACTTTCGCTTCGAAGCCCTGCAGAACTCACCGTTCTCCTCGAAAACGTTCGACACCAGAGGGCATCCACAAACCTCGTCTTCGGTCACCTGCAATAAAAGGTTATTATATCTATTTTATTCTACACTCTTTACCACCTTATAAAAATATAATATTTTATAATATATTTAATACATTTTACCACTTTTTAAACCTATGATTCTATCAACGTTATGAAGCCTGAACAATCACGTGACTGTAAGGCAATCTGGAGGGCTCACAGAATTTAGGGCAATCGATCAAGAACAAACCCGGGGATCTTTTGTGTGTTCCGGGCAGATGACCTTGAGCCTTTTGCAGTAAGTTTTTTGATGGGGGTTGTAAAAGTCGCAGAACAACGGTTCCCCTTCAATCCTCGCCTTGTACATGGAGCCGAGAGACGTTTGGCTCTCAAACTAAATGCGGTAAACAAATGAAGGAAATTGTATTGTTTTAATATAAATGTTACTTGGTTAAAGAGTTTTTGGATTGATGATGATGATGATGATGATGATGATAATAATAATAATAATAATAATAATAATAATAATATAATAATAATAATAATAATAATAATAATAATAATAATAATAATAACAATAATAATAAATAATCCTGCATCGAGATATCATCAACCTTGTTAAAACATTTCTCCATGTGCTTTAAGGCAACTTTTTGTGCCAGTTCGTGTCCGCACGTAGTGCAAAAGATGCTCAGATCGAGGTCATCTTGGTCGTCATTCTGAAATTTGAAAATTAACTTTTACATCAAAAACTTAAAAAAATAGAAAGATAATTTATTAATAATAATAACAATCAAATTAATAACAAGTATTACAAAATTAGCCACAAACAAATATCTAAGGTATTATTATTGTCAAGTAAAACTTACAAACATCAACCAATTGGATGAATGAATGATCAGTAGCATCAGCAGCAATCAGTAAAAATCAAATCAAGAAATCAAAAATTCAAACAAAACGAAAAAGTTGACCTCATCATCCGAAAGAACAGAAACTCTTTTAGCCCTGGAAATGATCATCTCCAGCTGTTTCTTCTTCGTATCCAGTTCCATGAGAACCTCCTTTGCCACCAGTTGTTTCTGACGAATTGAGTCCAACTCTTTGTCGTTGAGGATTTCTGCAACGGAGTTGTTTGCCTGCCATTCCATCACTCGTCTCGGTAGGATTTCAAATATGCGACTGAAAATTAATCATTTGAATGAGCTCAACTTTTGATTTTTTTGCGAGAGAAATGATGAAATTATTTTTTATGAATAAATGATGTGTGTGATCTGATGAAAGTATGAAAACAACATTTTATAAAAATATAAATTTAAGTATAAAATTAAAAAAAATAACAACATCTTTCAGCATATTGGAAGTTCATACTTGACCAATGAAGGATAAGATATCGAGAAAGATTTAGAAAAATATGAAAAAAATTATAAAAAAAAAAGGAAAAGCAACAACTGACTTGGTAGCAAGCTTCATGCCACAATCATTGGAGCAATACTTGGAACCAGACCTGGCAGCCGACACACAACCAGGACCGTGACACTGCCTGGGACCGTCGGAATCCGTGACGTGACTGACACGATGCGACTTTGCGTGGCTCTTCTGAGCGACAACGTAGTCGTCATTCACGTCATCGTCGTCTTCAAAGTTGTTGTACTTGGAGTGTTTTCTCTGGTACTGGTGACCGACGTTTGTGTCTATTGTCTTCAGCTTTTGATTCTCAAAGTTCACCGGTGACGATGCCTAGTGGAAACATTGATGCCATTTTAAAATGATTATGAACAACATTAATAACCAAAATATACAAAATTGTTAGCTTAAATTATTTTTAAGTATCTACAAAATGGAAATAATAATAATAATAGTAATTTGTTCAAAATAAAACTTTCAAACCTTCTTCACGCTCTCCAAACTCCTTTGAAAAAAATCTTTCCTAAAATTTAAAAAATTTAATCAAAAAAAAACTAAAATAACAAATAAACTAATTAAAAATATTAAAAAAATAAGTTTAAATAATAAAAAATAATTTTTTTGCATATATAATAAAAAAATAAAAGTCTGAACATAGAATGAAATAATTATTGAGTTAATAATAATAATAATTATTATTAATAATTACTTTTTCTTGTGTGTATCTTCTGCTGCTGATGTTACAGTGGAGATGCCCTTGTAAAACAAAATACATTCGTTGCTTGACATGTTTTGAAAATAAAGACTGTATTTTATGATACTGAAGAAATAACTACCACATAAATTTATGGCTTGTTATGTAAATACATGTCACGTATTTTAGGATGCAGAAGAAATAATTATAAATAATTATATTAGAAGAAATTCATTAACGATAACCACAATGAAATTGATTGCCTTGTTATTTTTTTAAATTATTACTAAATGTAAATTAACTTGAATAAAAATATAACAGTCCTACTGCCGTTCCTAAAATATCAATTCGATTACTGGAGCCAGGACAGACAGCATTTATCTTAAAATGGCACTTATCTCACATAATAACTCCAACAACAACAAAATTAAAAATTAAACCCGCAAAATTAAAAATTAAACCCGCATAATTAAAAATTAAACCCACATAATTCAAACACTGCCTCAATCTGCACTTCTGTCTCAGTTTGTTGGGACCACCAAACTTTTTCATATCCTAAAATGAATTCAAGTTTATAAGCTTAAAATGGATATTTCTACATACATACATCTGAGTAGTGATTAGTATCAAATTGACAGCAGTTTATAAGTGATATAAATTTTTTTTTAAATTAAGAAATGCTTTAAAAATCATCTTAAGTCAGTTGTCATCCTCTTTGGGAATAAATATGAACGTAATACGTACAAATATTAACCTATTAATTAAATACAAATGACTAATCGTAACACTAACTGGAACCCAATTGTTGTAGTGGTACAAAGTACGAACCTTGCAGAAATCACATTTGGCACAATCATCCGTTCTCAGACAGGCTTTACAGCTTCCACACATTCTGTTTGATTTCTTTCTATCCTTGAGAAACAATTTTCAAAACAAATTAAGATCATTAACAATTTGGAAATTACATTTTAACTTATTTAAATATCAAATCAGATAGCATCTAAATAGATTCATCTAGCTGAAATATATTTCACATAGAATACAATGTGTCATTAAGAAATGGTGTTAACAATATTGTTAGACCGACTTTTTTCATCTTGAACTTCTGATCTTGGACCTGCTTGTGGTACTTGTGATAAGCATCCCTGTCCTTGTCCTTGTAGTTCTTGTTGTAGGTCCAGTCATCATCGTCATTGTCATCGTCGTCGTCGTCGTCAGCATAAATGGGCTTCGGCTTTGGAACGGGCACAGGTTCAGAAATGTAAATTATTCTGAGCGTTGGGTTGCTCTCTAAAGAAACAAAATAAAAGCTTATAACTTATTAATATTAATATCTCCTTTAAATTATGCACATTTAAAACAAGATTTGTTGTATTTGATTACTTAGTTGTTTGTATTTTATATAAATAAGAATGTTTGTTAAGTAGAATATTAGATCAAAGACACATACCAAGGCAAAAGCGACAGAACCAATGTTCAATCTTTTTGGCTTCTTCAGCTGTGAGTTTAATGCAGTCCCCATGGTACCATTCATTGCATTCCTCACATCCTCTGAAAGTTTTAAAGAAAAATAATATTAAATAACTTAAAAAGAATGGTTATTATGATATTATATCATGTTTAATCCGGTGTCTTATTAAGATATACTGAGAAGACATAATTCAGTCATAATAAATTCATGTAATGACACTTGCTGTTCATGGATAATTTCTAATGTTACAAAAATCCTGGCATATTTATGCACAATTTTATTAACAGCTCTAGCATAAATACCACAGAACCAATATCTAAAAATAGCAACTAAATGATTTTTATTAAAATGTACATAAATGAATTTCTTTAAAATTCAGTTTAAATAGAATTGAAATTAAATAAAATTTAAAAGTTTGTTTAGTTAGTCAATTGCTTGATTTAATCAGTTTGTCTATGTTTTCCTTTTAATTAGACTTTCTACTAATAATGCGCAGGTACATTGTGTAATGCATAATGTGAGTTCTATACCAAATTTCAACAGATTAATTTAGTGAATCGTTTAATTAAATCGATTCAACGAAAATCAAATCATTTTGAGTAGTCGTTGTACTCACATCATAAAACGATTGCAATCAGAACTTCTGCATATGCAATAAATTGGTGAATCTTTACTGTCATAGTTATCGTCGAAAATCGACATATTTAAAAAGTTTTTGCACCGATAACGATATTCCAATGTAAACAATAGGTTATCAACATGAACAAACTAAAAATGAACAATAAATATACCGATTTAAAAGAAATCCATTTGGAATTGTAAAATTGTTCGATTTAAATTATAAATTTAATAAAAATTTTAAACAAACTTGTTACCCGCTATATTTGTTATTTCATTAAAACATTAAGACATTTCAACAGGGCAAAGTTCTAGACAGTTAAGGTTATTGTGTAATCGCTTCAGTGTACTGAGACGTTCGTCAAACATTAGTGGAGTGTTTTCAGTTTAGTCAGGGATGTCAATTCAGGCATAAACTTTACCTAGCTGACAATCTTTGTTTTGTTTAATGGTCTAAAAATAAAATTTGTCCTTTTGAAAAGTGTGATGGCATAATATTCCCAAACGGTATCTCCAGCACGTGAGGAGTGCAAGACAATGAAACAGCGTACCACATTTTAGCAACCACTTAGGCACTACCTCCAAAATGAACTCATCTCCATTTCTTAGTGACCGTAACTCTCGCAATGCATAAACAGTGCCTTAAAGGATTGACAACAGGTTTTTATTACAAACTTTCACAACTTCTGACTCATAAAATAACAAAATTCATAAAAGTTCACAAAGATTGCTCATTTTTCTTCTTTCCTTCCCCAAATGGTGGGAAGCGCTTACCTGTTGTAACATATAAAATTGTATTTAGGCTTACATTAAAAATCTTAACAAAAGCTAATGGTAAATTAATGAATAAATTACTCGGGGGTTGTGACATCTTGCTAGTTAACCACACAAGTGGTTCAATTATTGTCTGCCTACTTCCAACAGAAGCCTCAAAGAGACGAACTGAAAAATTGGAAAAAAATCATTTTTTTTTTAAATTTTGATTGCCCTCATATAAAAACCAAATTTAAATATCAAATATGATATTTGCAATACTTTTTTCTGTCTGAGACCATTTGTTAGATGTTGCAAGATCCACCTGTCTGAGCTCTTTCAAGTCACATTTGTTTCCGATGGCAACAAGCACAGCCTACAACAACTATAAATTAATCAGGATCACCTAAACTTTACTTTGCCTCGAAGTTCTTGACAACCTCCTTCTTTTCTTTATTCTTTTCAATGAATTTCTTCAAGAGATCTACACAGTTGAAAGAACTTTCACTGGTGGTATCATAAACTAACATGTAGCCCTTCAAAAGAAACAAGTGCTATTACAGATAAATATCAAGAAGACATAATGTTAATAATGTTGCATAATACATCTGCAAAGCTCAAATAGTGCTTTGGTAGCTCAGCCCTTGATAAGTCCTGCAAAATATTGATTTTAAGTTAGCTTATGAACCCAACAATTCTGAACATTATTTCTCACCAGACCAGCTGTATCATAAATGTGCAGTTTCTCCTTCTGATTTTTATCAGTATCTACCAGAACCGTATATATATCTTCTATAGTAGAAAACATAGACTGGCCACAAAGTATAAGGTTAAGTTGTTATTTCACAGGAAATCTTAGAAATAACTCGAGCAAATTTGTTAAAAACTAACACTTCCAATAACATGGTCGGCATTTACAAGCTGTTCCAATATTGCAGTTTTCCCGACACCCGCTTGTCCACAAATAACTACTTTCCATGTTTTTCCCATTGCTAAATTTTTACAAGCACTTTAAGGGCCGTTGTTTACATGTGTCAATATTCCCTCCCTCTCTATTGCGAAGATTTTACTTTTAAATCATTCAGAAATGATGTTATATTGCTATTTTTTGTTATTTAAAAATGTTGCTACAATCATTTATTTATTTATTTTTATTTTTGTGCAAATAATTATACTGGAGTTACTAAATAACAGCATGGAAATTTTATTTAAATATGTACATTCCTCAGATGGCTGCTTCGATGCTTATTACAGCAAATTGATACAGCAACTGCAAACGGAACCAGCCCACAAACTTTTACTAGTGAATTGCCGGTCGGCGTGACTTACTCAGTTTTCAGTGAATTTGCTAATTTTAGGTTGACAAAATGCAGGTAAAGTTATATATTTTTAAATTTCATGTCGGACATTTAGAATAATGTTTTTTTTAGTTAATTTGATTTTTTCTCGGTTTAGAGATGAATAAGGCTATTCTGTAAATAATGTTAATAACTCTCGCAATGTAAAAGGATCCCAACCAAGACACAGAGTGGAATGATGTCCTGCGCGCCAAAGGAATAATTCCACAAAAAGATGCTCCCGAGATCACAGAAGAAGATATTGTTAGCATGGTTGAAAACACGATTCAACAAAAGACTCAAGGTTGGTAACAAGGAATTATGTAATATTTTGATGTGCCCATTTTTAAACTCTTGCTGCTAATTGATATTGCCCAGGCAAAGGTTATGGTGATATGACTTTGGACGAATTAAATGACTTCGAGGATGATATTGATGAAGACGATGAACGAATTTTTGAACAATACAGGTAATAGTAATAATAATAATAATACTGCCAGACATTTTTATCAATTAAAACAGGTTGTAGTCAGCAGTTAAGACACATTATATTAAACTGAGGGTTCCAAAACTCATAAAATTCTTTAATAACCTTTCAGGTATTTGTATTTGTGATGCTTGAGCCCTAATTACGTGGATGAATATTTGCAGACGACAGAGACTGGATGAAATTAAAGCCAATCAACGCAATGCTTGTTACGGAGATGTGAGGGAAATCTCCAAAGATGAATATGTTCAGGAGGTTAACAAGGCCGGGGAGAACATTTGGGTGGTCTTGCTGGTATACAAGAATGGGTAATCATTTAATTAATTAATTGCTCACGAATTTATTGACTTATTAATTACATAATTAACCCATTCATAATGACTGACAATTATTGTGATAAGTTTGGCTTTAAGATCACAAACCTCTAGAAATCCGATTGATGACATCTTTATTCTCCCTAATAGCATTCCACTGTGCAAGCTCGTGGAGCAGTACTTTTATGAACTTGCCCGAAAGTTCCCCTGCACAAAGTTTCTCAAGAGCATCTCGTCCGTATGCATCCCCAACTACCCGGACAAGAACCTGCCGACCGTTTTCGTGTATCAAAATGGCGAAATGAAGAAACAGTTTGTCGGACCACTTGTCTTTGGAGGCATGAATTTGAAGAAAGATGGTAAAATTTATATGCTTCTTTTGCTTTCATAAATATGCATATTTAGATTAGAATTGGAGTAAATATTAATGAAGTCATAATTCGTTAGAAGCATGCATTTTATTTGTGTTAAGCATTTAAGTAATGTATACTAGAGATTATCTTTGCACGATATCAGCAAATTACTTAGCTAATAAATTAATTTTTTATTATATTTTATTTTATTGAATGAATTTGATTTTTATGTCAGAGCTCGAGTGGATGTTGGCGGAGGTAGGAGCGGTCAAAACGGACCTCGAAGAAAACCCCAGGAAAGCTGTCAATGATGTTCTCTCATCAACTCTTAAGACCTCAAATTATGTCAACGATGACAGCGATGATGATGATTGACATTCATTACCAATTATGTTAATGTTATGATTTAATGTATTGTATTACTTGTGTCTTTAATAAAGGAAATTGTATGGTTTGTGTAGTAGTCTCTACTTGACTCATCTGATGTCACAATGTCATGGTTGAATTAACGTTATTAAAGCTGTTTTAATGATCACCGTTTAGCATTGGCGCCATGTGTTGAGAGAGCCAACCCAAATGGATTTACATGTATGAGTATTTTACCTATCAGTTTTTGCTATTTCCTAAATTTGATTTCCCTGATCAGATAGTATTAATTATGGGTTATTAATTAAAAAA
This sequence comes from Whitmania pigra, assembly GCA_021613335.1. NCBI lineage: Eukaryota > Metazoa > Annelida > Clitellata > Hirudinida > Haemopidae > Whitmania > Whitmania pigra. The sequence goes on along the minus strand of JAJTWR010000398.1, from coordinate 2,336,477 downwards.
TATAAAAACGCCTCTATTACCTCCTCGATGGTGATATTAGATTTTTAATATATTGTAATATTTTAAGGAATGGCGACTATTTCACTATCATCAAGATTGCACAGTTATCGAAAACAAATTTTGTATTTAAAATAAACTAATAAAAATATTATAAATCATTTCATGAAAGTTTCTTAATTTTCATCCGTTAAGACTTAGCCACTTTGTGGAGAAGCCTGATTGGCAATTTTGAAATCATTTTCTAGTTAGTCAAAATCATTTTCATGAGATTAATAAATATATGCTTTAACAAAATGCAAATTAAAAATTTTTTCAATGCGACCATCTCTACGCATTTTGTTTACTGCTACAGTAGGTTGTATATCTTTGAGCCCGTGGACAGGCTTTAAAGTTCTTTGAGTGCTTTTATTTTGTACTCTTTATTTTTTGTTATGATTAAAGAGTGTCGTTAGTTCGTGCAGCAGTCTTGCTTATTTTTTGGAGTCTATTCCGCTGATAAACTGAATAGCGAAGACTTTGAGATGTCCAACGAAGAATTAAAGGAATCTAATGGCGTTCACATTCGTGTATTTGGTAAATGTTTTTATTTTAAAGTAGCATAAAAGTTATCTTTGGCTTATTTCGCTTTGCAATATTACCTAAAGTCAGAACAATTCCATTGCTAAAGATTGACATTCTGCCCATTTGCAAAAAGTGTCTCATTAGTCCCTTTTTTGCATGTGACAATTTATGTGATGTTTCAATAAGAGGTGTCATTTGGCAAAAAATTCCTTTTGATTGAGGTTACATAATTGGCACATGGCTAACTCCTTTTTTTTTAAATTACAGTTCTCTCTGCAAGTAATCTCTGCAGGAAAAATATATTCAGTTAGCGCATTTTTACATTGAACATTTTCAATGACACAATGATTTTGTGGCTAATTTTGTTGTCATTTAAATAAAAAACAGACCCACCAGACCCATTTGCTAAAATTTCTGTAGAGGGAACCCAAACCAATTTACTGACTGAAGTAAGACACGGCACTTCAAATCCAAAGTGGAATCAGCATTTTGATTTGTGAGTGGTTATTGCACTGCGACTTCGTTCATGCATGCATGGCATTTGTTACGCTCGATCGCATCGAATTTTGCAGTTATTTATCGGACAAGGATTCTCTGGCTGTTTCCTTGTGGAATCATAAAAAGTTGCACAAAAGTTCAGGCTTTCTTGGTTGTATAAAACTGCCTTTTACTTCCATAATATATCTGAAAGATACAGGAGGTAAGACTAAACATGGTCTTATATATATATGAATATGTATGAATTCTTTACAAATTAAGGACATACAATGTATTGATTATATTTCTAGTTATTGACTACTTTTATTTTACAAGTTATTAATTATTAGCAGTTAATTTTTATTTTGCCTAGGATTTTTTTTTTGACCGAAATAAAATCTCCATTTAGCTCACTCGTTCGACCTGCAAAACAGTTCAAATCGCCTCTTTGATGAATCCGTGATAAGAGGCTCCATCACAATCAGTATTAGTCTGCGGAGCATGATTGTAGTTGAGCAATACGGTTCAAAGTTCACGTCCTTGAACTTGAACCAAATGACCTCGTCCAGCAATGGGGACTCTTCTAGGGTCAATGGCACTAGAAATGCAGGAGTGTCTCAAGATTTGAACTCACTGACCCCTACGAACGTTACGAGGGTGGCAAATGGCACTAGGAGAACCAAACACACGGCTCATCATTCCGTTGGACATACTGCTGACAACTCTAGGAACAGGTATTTTATATTTCAGATTTATTATATAATTATTTTAAATATTAATTATTATTATTATTATTATTATTTAAATATTACAAATTTCCATTTGTTTACATGTTTACACGTATTGGTTGATGAGTCACTTTGGTAATTTTATTGATTACAAGGAATGACTCATTTAATAAATATCAATCTGGTAGCTTAATTTTTCAAATTTACCAAACTTAAAATTAAAGATTTAAAAGCTTAATTTTGAACTTTCTCAACACTAAATTATTTATTGCAAAGTAAGTTTCCAAATCGAGTGACATTTATTAATCGATAAATAAATATGCACAATCTCATGAATATTAATGAATGAACTCTTGCCAAACAAGGTCTCGAGGCGAGGAGAGAACCAGGAGAATGAATAGGACAGCATCTCAAGGAAATTGTTTGGAATCGACGCCGGTGGAAAACAACATTTCGCCGACATTCTCGCCGTTTACGTCGCACGTCGACGAGCATTGCTTGCCCCTCTCGCCTGCCGTGCCGTCGAACCCTCCCGCACCTCCATTAGCCCGTGCGACCTCCGCCGATCACCCGATAAGTTCTACTCATAACGGTGCAGTGGCAATGCCCCGAGAAGGGCCGCGACCGGGGGATGTCGAACAAAATTTTCCGGCACCGGAGATTCCAATGGAACCTCCCGAAAGGCCTAATGGGGTCACAACTTCGGGGAGGGTCGAAGAGGTCGGAAGGTCGAATCAAGACTCGCACAATGGCAGGGTGGCTTCGACCCCTCTTCCAGATGGCTACAGTGAGTCGTCCGCTCCGTTCTGTCTATTTTCTGGCACTTGATTATTTTAAACAATAATGTGAATAAAGACTTTAAACTCAACGATTCAACAAATTTTAATTAGCAAAACCATTTCTTGTGGATTTTGCTGGCTTAGTTTTGATCACTTCATAGTTGCTAGTTACGTTTGAACAATTATTTATGCGGACTTTGGCTTTCAACTTCATTTACAACCTTGGGAACAATCCATTCTCACACAGGACAAAAAGTTACTCCACATGGACAGATATACTACCACCATGTACCATCTGGAATAAGTACCTGGTACGACCCAAGAGTTACAAGGTGTTAGGATTTCTGTTTTTTGGACTTTGCATTTGCATAGCTTTTTGTGATAAAAATTAGAATTAATCTTTGCATGGACAAACTACCATCAATTAATTCTCACTCGAATGGCTGCAATGAAGTAATTTTTATAAAGGGCGACCAACGGATGCATGCCTGAAACTCTGTCCCCGCTGTTGGCCCAAGTTCCCCTGCCGGAAGGGTGGGAGATCAAACATACCTCGACTGGTCGCAAATATTTTGTCAACCACAACAACAAAACGACACAATTTACAGATCCGCGACTTGTGACCTTAATTAACAGGTTGGAAATATTTTGTGACTTTGTGATCATTTATGAATGATGAGTGGGTCATGTTTTTTTTTAAATTAAATTAATGGAATTAGTCTCGAGGATTTCGTTTGTGATTGGATTCGCAAGCTTAGGATGTACTAGTGAAACCATTTAGTGAAATGCAAATGAATGTTGTGTGCAGAAAAGTTTTTGTTAGTAAAATATCGCCAACTATTATTATGATTAATAATCCTCATCCAGTCCATGAAAAAAGTTATGACCCGGGTATTTGGGGTTCAAATTGCACCCCTTTTCATTTTTTTTTCATTTTTGCTTAATATAAATTCTGAGAATTTTTTCGCAAAGTTAGTTTTAACAATACTAATTTAACTTATTTTAAACTTGTGCATGCGAATGTCATAACTCATAAAGCACGTTGAAATTATTGATTGACATGTTTCTGAACAGATGTGTGTTTGCATCACACTGGACAACATTTGCATGCCTAGTCAATAACTCATAAAACCAATCTGTTCTCAGCACCTACCTAGCTATTGTACATTTCTTTGAAGTGTCTCTTTTCGTATTCAAAGTAGTTGAAGCTTCACCTACCAGTTCTTTGTCAAACCCGATCACGTTTACTGACTCTCGTAACTTAAGCAGAGTTATGGGGTGCATTTTGAATCCATTATTATAATATTCCAATAATATGGCAATAATTAACTATTAGCAGTCTTTCTAATTATTTTGCATGACTGCTTGTAAATATGGTGCTTATACAATGTCCTATAAGGTACCCGACATAATATTTATTTGAAGATGGTAGTAGCTACAGAAATGGACAGGGGAAGAATGGACTGGGGGTAAAAGTGATAAGTTTGAAGGTCACTTCTTAATCAACTTGGGTTACAAATACTTCTTACTTGCCCTGGCACTTTTTATATTACTCTTAGGGTGCCTGGTACTGTTTTTGCTGTAAATCATTTTTATATCGTTTTAATTCTGAATTATGGGTCAGATTACAATGATTTATCACCATACTGATGATTATTTGCATGATGGAATGGTGTATTTTTGTGATGATGAGAATCCATTACTATAAGATTCCAGTTATTAGGTCACTTGAATATTTTGACTGAGGGAGTTGTTAGGTACTGTCTGGTTAGTTTTGAACTCAGTGATGTTGTGTTTATCTTGAAATTCTTATCTATGATTAGTGATCACTTTTTGATCTATGGTTTTGAATTTGCGGCGATGATGCCATGGATAAAAGCTAATGATCCTTAACATGTCAATTGTTTACTTCCAAATGCAGTTTTCTGTGTTAAAAACCAGTAGGTTAAATTATTATTGAATAATAATGAGTTTGCAGACACATTTCATAACAAAGAAAAATTTATGCTAAACCTTATTAGGTGGTAAAGTGCCACAAAATTTACATTTTTTACTTTGATAAATAATTTTATTTGTCTAATCGAGCAGAACAATAAACCAACAGAATAAAAAAACCAAATATTATCTGATGTTATATTAATATTACATTTTAAATTGCGTTCACAGAGCTCAGTCGCCGATACAAAATCTGAGATTTCCTCCTCATCTTTCGGAGTCATCTCCCCTGAGAGAAGTGAGGCAGAACGTCGTTTTGACTCCCCCCTCCTCGTCTCGACGGGGCAAGTCAGAATGTCGTGACAGTCTCATGTCGAAGATTAAAAAACTGAGCCAAGAACTGCAGAAGTTCAAACTGCCTTCTGGTCACTGCCGGATAGAGATTTCACGTAACAATATTTTTGAGGTCCATTTTGATTTTTTCATAATTTTTCTTCCTGTAATTTATTTGGTTGGATTTTTGAATCACATTTTAAATAATATTTATTGCATTAATGAGGTACTAAATGAGGATATTTTATATGCTACTTCATTTATTCATCTTCAAACATTTTTATAAATTTTATTGTATTGTAAATTTGGCTGTTTGTGATCTCATCATCATCATCATCATGACTTAATCATATATAACTGGTATAAGATGATGTTATTAAGATGATAACATTCAATTGTTTTCATTTTTTATAAAATGAAGAAATATTAATTAATTAAATAAAATATTTTAATTTAAACATTTCTGCAGGACTCGTACAAGCAGGTGATGAAACGAAAGTCAGTCGAGCTGCACAAAAGACTGCTCATCAAATTCAAAGGTGAAGAAGGCATCGATTATGGTGGAATTGCCAGGTTTGAGTATTAAATTTTTTTTTTATTTTATTAAATTAATATTTAGTGAGATGGAATATTACAAATAATTTAATTGGGTTTTTAAGTATGAACTGATACAAGTCAATTGAGTTAATGCTAAGTGTTATAAATTATTAATATTATCATTTTTGTTATTATTATTATTATTATTTCTGTTCCTAATTTAACTCATTCACCACAGGGAATGGTTGTTCCTGTTGAGCAGGGAGATGTTCAATCCGTGTTTTGGACTTTTTGCTTACACCTCCGATAATTACCTGCAAATTAATCCAGACTCCCATGTCAATCCAGTAAGCAAATTAGTCTTTAAACATTTTTTCTGATTGAATTGATACAATACTTATACTTACTGCTCGAATAATTATTATTGTGTTAAATCTTTTGTCAAGGCGCATTATTGAAAAATAAATATAAATCTCCATCTATTGAAAGATGAATCTTATTTGTATATAATTACGACATCTATGGAATGAGAAAACCGCCATCTACTGCATGAATAAGTTTTATTTTGTACTTAACGGTGACATCTATCGAATGAGAAATAAATATAAACCGCCATCTATTGAATAACTGAATTTTGTTTTTATTTAATGGTGACATCTATCGAATGAGAAATAATTATAAACCGCCATCTATTGAATGACTGAATTTTGTTTTTATTTAATGGTGACATCTATCGAATGAGAAATAAATATAAACTGCCATCTATCGAATGAATGAATCTTGTTTTGTATTTAATGACGACATCTATCGAATGAGAAATAAATATAAACTGCCATCTATTGAATAAATAAATTTTGTTTTGCATTTAATGGCGACATCTATCGAATGAGAAATAAATATACAACACCACTTCTTGAATAATACATGAATGTGAAAATTGTTTGTGAATTATTATTATTATTATTATTATTATTATTATTTATCAACGCCAATTCTTTTGATTCATGTAAATCGATTGAATTAACATCAGTCCATTGTTTTGAAAACATCAGAACCATCTCTTCTACTTCTTCTTCATTGGGCGCATCATAGGCCTTTCCATCTTCCATGGTCACCACTTAGAGGCAAACTTCACGAAACCATTCCTCAAGCAGTTTCTGAAACTTCCAGTTGACCTCCTTGATATTGAAGCCGTTGACAGCCAACTTTACAAAAGTCTCCTTTGGGTCAAGTACGTTATTATTATCATTATTGTTACTGTTATTATTACTATAATTATTATTGTTACTATTTTTGTAGTAGTAGTAATAATCATTTAGTGTTATTTTTTATTTATTTCTTCAGTAGGATTTTAGACAATAAAAATTTTTGCTGTCAATCTCTGCTGGGTTTTTTGTTATTTCATCGTTATTTCTATTACAAATAATTTTGTTTTAATGTGCTTCTGCTAACGATAGTTATTTTTTGATTTTTCATGATTGCCAAACAATTCCTGTTACTTAAAATTGTTTTTAGCTCATTTTATTATTATTATTATAATTTGTTAATTGTTTTGTTTTCTCAAAATAAGTTATTAATCAAATAATAATAATAATAATAATAATAGCCTTAATCACAATAGTTTCAGTGGTTTTAAAATATTATTTTATTTTAATTACATTATTTTAATATTTTTTATATTTCAGGGAAAATGACATCACAGGAGTTTTAGAGAGCACGTTCTCAGTGGACCAAAACACTTTTGGGGAGCATGTCACCCACGAATTGAAGCCAGATGGTGAAAACATCCTAGTAACTGAAGAAAACAAGAAGGAATACATCGAGTAAGATTGAACCTCGTTAATATTAATTGAATTTAACATTAGTTAAGCTTTTGAATTGTTGAATATAAATAATGTATGTTATGAACAATGTTGAAACCTCATTAACTTCAAAGTTAACATTTAATTGTTGGATTAAACTTGATTAACATTAATTAATCTGTTAATTGTGGATTCATCATTAAGGTTTGAATTTTTAAATTAATTTAAACACTTAAGTAATTAGTTAAAATCAAGGAATCTCTTAACTAAAATTTGTTATTGAGTTTACACAACCATTGAGTGTTGTAAGATGTAAAAAATATTAACTAATTAGTTAGTGTTTATTAATATGAGTTCTATCAATTAGTAAATGTTCTTGAAAATTTCTTTACAGCTTGTACGTCAAGTGGAGGCTGCACAGAGGTTGCGAGTCGCAGATGAAAGCCCTACTCAAGGGATTTCATGAACTTATCCCTCGTCAACTTCTCGCTGACTTTGACGTCGAAGACATCGAGGTGACTTAACGTTTTGTTGCTTAATTTGTTTATTATGCTTAATTACCTGATAATTACCTTTTTTTTTTAGTGAAAGTAAGCTCAAATAATTGGCTGTCCAATAATAAAATATATAAAACATCATATCACAACACAAGAGTATTTAACTCACATGGATGTATGCATTGTATTCAATCGCCATTAATTTAATTGCTAATTTAAATTTTAATTTAATTTAAAGCAAATGATCGGAGGACTGAGCAACGTAGACGTCGCTGATTGGAAGAAGCACACGAAATTAAAGCATTGCACTGCTGATTCCGACGTCGTCAGGTGGTTCTGGAAAGCCGTCGAGGAATCCGACGGGGAGAGACGGCGGAAGATTCTGAGGTTCGTCCTCGGAAGCTCGAGACTTCCACTGCAGGGATTCAAGGCTCTTCAAGGTATGTATGCTTGGATGTGTGTTTTGAGATATGTTGTATGTTCTTTAGTGTGGTTGGGATGGATTCTGACAATAATGGGATAGTTATTGATTGCTGTTCTTAAAGCTGTTATTGATATGATTTCTCTGACTTTATTAACTACGATATTAAAAATTGTCAAATTACATATTAATTAATTATTAAAAAGATTGTTTAGAATGATCGGTTATGTTTTGTTATGCAGGTTCCCAAGGTCCAAGAATGTTTACAATTCATCAAGTGGCTGTCAGTACTTCCAATCTTCCAAGAGCTCATACCTGGTCTGTCTCATGCTAATAATGAATTGTGCTGTTAGCTGTGTAGAATACTAAGTGTAACATTAATATATTATAAAGTATTATATACTTGATGTAATATTAATAATAGTAATTAATTTATGTTTAATATAATTTAAAAGTGATATCACAAACTTTATTTATATGTAACAATTATTGTATTTGTATTTATTTTTGAATGCTTCATGTGTCCTGGCATGCATTGTTGTCATGATGACTACAATTTCCTTAAAATAACAAGAGGCTATCATCAACAACAGCATCTCTTTCTCCTGCTAGCAACATCACGTAGCCTTCAAAATCTCCCTTGCCACACAAAACATAAGCAGCAACACCCTCTACATTTTGTTTGGAATTTTTGCTCCCATTAATTTTTTTAAAATTTAATGCTTAATTTGTGTGCTGAGTCTGCCAAAGCAGCCTCGAATTAAAGTTACTACCTAAATTAATTAATATTAATTAAGCTGATCACCTGTTCCAGCTTCAACAGGATTGACATACCTCCGTACGAGTCTTACGAAAAATTCATCGCCAAATTGAACTGCGCCATCGACGAGACGGAAGGTTTCAACTTCGAGTGAAGGAATGAACGAACGAACGATGAACACAAAACCCGGACATGTTTTCAAGCCAGCTCAACTCTTGTTTTGAAATGTTTTATAAGTTTTAGATATTTATTTTTCATGTATGATCTGTTTGCTCAATGTTTTAAAAAAGCCTAAATAAAAAGTGAAAGGTGTCTGATCATTCTCGAAAGTTCGTATCGTTTTGCTTTTGCAGTGCAAATTCGCTTGACAGAACTCGATTTGCTTCCATGAAAATAAATCTCAAACTTTCGATGTGCTTGTAACATAAGCCTTACCCTAAAAATAAATTAAGTAAATAATTCTCAGCCAGTGTTAGATTAAGACTATTGCAAACATAAATAAACCATTCAAAGATCATTTAAGCACCTAAATCTTAACTTTTTTTAAATTTTAACTTTAACATTTAGGAGCCTCCAATGCTAAGCACGTGGCATCTTACAAATTGATCATTATTTGCTTTATTTTCAAGTTTTCAGTTTTGGGAAACATTTGAAAACCTTGTTAAGTCTATCCTACAAGACGAGAATAGTATGAAGAATTCGTAAGAATGCAGAAATATGACGTCTGTCTTGCCAACCCACTACGGACAAGGAGCACTCAAGTTTTATTGCCAGAAATGAGACCGGTTGTGTTCCACTACAACATCACTCTTATCAATAAATACATAAAAGACACTTGTCCTTTGCCCAACGAAACATCCTAACTTAATGTACACAGCAAATTAACAAACAACCCATCGGATTATCGCACTTGAAAACGTGCCCCATCGTGTCTTTACTATTTTGGGGGAAATGTGATAGTAGCATGTAGTCATTCTCAACGATGTGATGGCATGTCAAGTTATAACCCTGTCAATTTAAATAGGGATGATCTCTTAATGAGATATGGCAACCACAGCTCCAGCTAGGTCATCCAAATGACTTAAACAATCCTGAATAAAAACTGCTTCGTGGCTAAAAGATTCAACGAGCTGAGCTAACTAGTCTATGTTGAGTTATTCAAGACATGATGCGATCAAAATAATGGAAATTCTGTATGTTATCAAAAGATTATTTCATGCGAAGCATCATCTTCAAATGTATTTGAACCAGGATGACAAAATTTGTAAGAATGACAAAACTGAATAATGTCCTAAGAGTTGAAACAGTAATTCAAACAACACTTTTATGTGCCAATGGATTTGCAGCCTGAGCAGAGCCCATTGCATGTGGACCAAGGAGTAGCTGAAATATCAAAGCATTTCGATGAGAATATTTAATTAGCTTCAAAACCCAACCAGTAAATTCTAACTAAAAGGAGCACTCACCTGTCGTTGCTGCTGAATCTGGCTCTGTTCGACTTGAGATTTTTCATTGTCAAACATAACAGGTAGGGCAAGGATGGTAAATGTAGTCACAGCAATCCATACTGCTTGTCTTGTAAAGCTAAGCAGACGCCTGGTTCCCTCAATGCCATAAGATCCAACGCAACATATGGCGTTAGCTATGGGCTCAGGAAACATCTCTGTCAGACCAACAAGTCTTTCAGTGACACTTTCATCCTCCTTTTAAAACAAAATTATCAATTATCAATACCGCTGTAGATTTCTTGGACAATTGTAGTCCGATGTTTACCTCTTCTTCGTTTTCAACCCTGGTGGTGACTCTTGTTTCTTCCTTAACGTCTCCAAAACTTCCCCTTATCATTTTTGTTTGCGTTACAATATAAAAAATTCGGTAATTTTAAAAGCGAAGAGCTACTGAAGGACACCCACGAATACGTGCTCTTGCAAAGAACCTATCGTTCCAAAACATAAACAATATAGCTAGATTATTAATAAAATTTTAAAACGAGCGTTTTATTATTTAAAAAATATTTAAAAATAATTTTGAAAACATTACTAACCAGATTATGTTTTATGAAAAAAATAACCACAACATTGCGGTCAACTATATAATATCTAACTGACCAAGCCATTAATAATTAAGTCATTGTAAATGCTTTCAAAATGGAAATGTTTTCTCACACTTATTGTTAAAGTAATACAAGCATGTGCAATTACTGCATAGTCAGTACATAAACATCGTCAAACCTTCTTGAAAGGCGCGCTCGTTATTTTAGAAATATTTTTGAATAGGGAAGGGGTGCTAAGGAATATGGATAAGAGACAAAATGATCTGAAATCAGAAGAATTGATTAATTCATACAAATTTGTAGCAGATTACTACCTGGTTAATATATATTACCGATAGGCATAATGAGACAGATGTCTAGTTATTTATTGTCTTTTTTTTAAATCATTAAATTTTTCTTTAAGCACCAAATTATTATCAATGAAGGCTGTGTGGAGGAGTTTGTAAATATCATGAAAATGCCTTTGAATAGCACTTTTTACATCTCAACTTATTCCAAGTATGGGCTAATTTTTGCTATGTGTGATGCTAATTGCAATGCCAAATCATTTAAAATTTTAGACATGCAAAGAGGATAAAACAGACATTTAAAACTATGTTGAACTCTGTGAAAATACAAGATATTTTTACAATTTCTCCAACTCCATATTTATGGTTAGAAATAAACACACAAGCTTTTTCACAAAACCTAATGCTTAGTGAAGAATGTTCATTCCAAAAGGTTTGCAAACGAATGCACATGGAGTTGGAAATTTAAAGATTTTATTCCATATGAGGAATGTCACATTGAATTAAGAAAATTCTTGCATCAACAGGAAGCATGTGTTAGCTATAATTGATTTCTAGCTAAGATATTTTCATTGTTTAAAATTGAGAGTCACATTTATTTTATTTTATTTTATTCAATTTATTACCTTTTTAGGGTAACATTGTAAAACAAGATGTTTTGGACATGCTACCAGTATCATTACTGGATGCAGATGAAACACAGAAGGTACTCAATATTTAGAATTATTGGCATTTAACTTTTTTTAATTTTTGCCTTAAATAACAATTAGGTCTCTCAGATGCTATGCACATGGTGCCTTACAAATTGATTATTATTATTATTGTTGTTGTTATTATTATTATTGTTATTATCATCATCTTTGTTATTATTATTATTATTATTATTATTATTATTATTATTATTAATGTCATTGTTTTTATTTTATCATTATTATTAAATATTATATTGGCTTACATAATGTGTGATGATTAAATGCAGGTTCTAGACATGAGTGGTCACTCAAACCACAAATTCCACCAGCTTGCAGATCTTCTTCGATTGCAAGACCAAGTCGATGGAGGTTTGTGGCTTGTGCAAAGATTAATAATCATTACTATTTTAATAATATTAATTGTTAATTTGATAATTTGCTGACTGTTTAACTTCCTAATGCCTGATAGTAATAATAAGTTACTAACTAATAATAAATTATAAAAAAATGTTTCTAATATTTGTCTGTATGTTTATTGTTTTTTGTTTGTGCAACCAGTGTTTTATTTACTACGTGAGATTTATTCTCGATTTTTCGCTCAATCAATTAGCGCATGGAGATTTTTTAGTTATCATAAGTTAAGACACATTTTCGTAAATCTTAGTATTGTTTAACATTTAAATGATATCATTAACCGACACTTGTTTAGTAATAATGCCTTGCAATGAGAAATATTGGTAATTTACATTACTTCCTGTAATCACTGCATTAATTAATTAATTAAGAATTATAAAAAACAATTCGTAGATGGCCTCTTTGTTGTCGTCGAATCCGACCCAAAGAAATGTCTCGGCATGTCCGACCTGTTTTCCAAGCACGCCTCTCCGAGACTGGTCGTCGTCAACGTCGACACCAAAATTCTGCCACTCATGAGTTTCACGACGTACGATGTCGGTCTCATTTTGATTGATTTTTAAATTTAATTCAAACTGAATTGTTTCATTTTTCATTTTTTTTGTTTGAAGGGTGCTGACTGTTTCCTGACGTTTGATCGCGTTCTTTGCTTCTTTTCGAGCAGGTAGAATTTGGTGGAAAATTTGATATTTTGCAGAAGTAACGACTTAGTGAATCAGTTTTAAAAGCACTTGACTATTTGACTTTGTTATTGATTGTAACCTTGACGTTAGCAATTTATCAACGAGCACGAGTAGCAATAAAATAATAATAACTGAATCTACTTTAAAAGTAGATTGTAATTAATATTTACTTATAATGCAATAATAAGTTAACTGCAATTAAATCTCAAATTTTATAATTATGCAAGCAATGATGGCCTTATAAGGAGCAATCCTGAAATTGTCAGAGGGTGGACATGGAGTGCTTCTTTGAGTCATCACGGGCAAGAATTGTTTCTCATTTTAATTGTTTAATTTTTTTGCATCCAAATAATTAAATGTTCAAAATTATTGTGGAGATTTAAATTCTAATTTTGAACCTTTTGTTATTATTTTTATTGTTAATTTATGTAATAATATTAATATAATTGTTATTGTTGTTATTATTGTCATTGCACAGCTGTAAGACCTTTCATTGCGAACCATTTCGTTTATGGTTAATACTAATTTTTAATTAATTACTAAATTAATTGTTTATCAGTAACCTTTGCGAGATGCTCAACTCTGGACTCGGAGTGTTGAGAATCGGAGGCAGGCTGGTTTACGCCGTCAACTCCATGAATCCCGTTGAAGGAGAAGCAGTTATCTCGACAGTCTTGTACCAACAGAAAGGTTTGCTATTATTTTATTATATTCTTGCTTTAATTAAATTAATTAATTGAATGTTGTTCTGTATGTTTTTGTTTTAGTAATGTTTGTTAGTCTGTGAATTTATGTAGAAAAGCTTTCTTAGAGACGCTATTACTGTATTTAAAGTACAAATATGTAATTACCTAATTATTGTTAACATACTTTTGTAAATCAAACAACTAGCCAAGACTAGATGGGATATCATAAATATTGTTTCCGATTGCTTGAATTTCTTATAAATTTGTTCTTACAAGCATTTGCATTTTTACAATTGTTTAGGAAGTGTGAAACTGATTGATGTATCAAGTGAACTCCCTGACATCCAGTACGACAAGGGTCTGTCGAAGTGGGAGGTCACATTCATTGATTATAATCAATGATTATCAATAATTTGTTAAAAAAGTAGTTACATTTTAAATGAATTACATTACGTTAAATAATAAACAAATATAAGTAAATTATAAATTAATTATAATTAATAGTTACCGATTTTATGCCTGCATTACTTGATGCTCTTAAGCTGTAGCAGAAGCTCTTATTTTACAAAACGGAGGCGATTGAATACGTTCAATTATTCAGAACATCATGATATCATTACATCAAGTTTGATAATGTCAAGCAACACTAGTCCATCATCACAAAAAGTTATGTAATATGTAATTTATATGTTATCCATTTGTCCAGTTTATATTTCTAAAGGTTCTGACAAATCAGAAATGGTACAGCAATGCAGACGAGGTACCTCAATACCTGTGGTCCCAGGTGTGGACCTCCATGTTTCCTTTGCTACCTGAAATAACAGAGCAACAGCACCTGGATAGATGGTTGGATGTCATTATGAATTGGTATTACTTGTAATATATTTTAATTTAAAAGATGACATCATCACACATTTCTTTCATAATTTTTATTAATAGTTTTGAATCTCAGGCACTATTGTATTATTTAAATATAATTAAAACTTTGTTATTTCTGAAGCAGTATTTACGATGACTTTAGTTACTGATTTGTTACATTTGAATTTATTAAACATTATTATTTCCATTTATATTATAAATGTTTATTATTTGCAAAAAAATCTCGAATCGATCAGCATCAGAATTCTGCCACACAAGCAGAACACCTCGGGAATGTTTGTTGGAGTTTTAACGAGGGTTGAATATCTGGAACAGGCGATCAAAAGAGAGGAGGAAGAGACAAAGAAGAAATGGGAGGAAGGTACTTTTGATTGCGATTCTGCATTTGTTTGCTTTTGTAGAGTATAAGTATTACAAGTATTATAAGTATTACAAGTATTAGTTAAACTTTTTAAAATTGTTTATTTTTGTCAGAGGAAGCCTTGAGGATAAAGAAGAAAGAGGAGGAAGTTCGAGCTTTGGAGGAGAAGAAGCGAAGAAAACAAGAAAGAAAGAAGAGAAAGCTGGAGTTAAAAGAAGCCAGATCTAAGTTGAAAGCTCAAAAAGAGCTGACAGTTTCAAGTGAAGCGCAGAGCTTCGATCAAGAACCAACCTCGGCTGAGACGCTTACGACCGAAGGGGATGGAGGCCAGAAGGATAAAATCCCGTCGGACACTGCTGCCGATGGTGGAGTGAACCAAACGTCGCAGAAGGAAGACGAGGATGCATTGGACGACTACAGCATTGTCGTTGACGACGATGACGTCAACGTATCCTCTGATGTTTTGGAAAAGAAAGTCGAGCAAGAAGAGATTACAAGTGGGGAAGGTTTGAAGTCGGAAGAAAAAAATAAAAATGAGACAAACGAAGCTCCAGAGAAAGATAAGGAAGCCGCTAGTGATTCTGAGTTAGTTGATGCAAAATTTGCAGTGTTTGTTTTGTATTTGCAATTTATGACTTAATTGATACCTTGACCATTGGCATTTTATGTCAGATCATTACATTTGTTCTTATTGCCAATCTCACAGCATTACAAAACTAATTTATTGATTTTTTAAAATAAATAATTTAAAATTTGATTTAAAATTTGCACAGTTTCTCTGAAGGTACAAGGAATGCTGAGCATATTTCAGATGTGCCAATCACTTGCTTGGATCCATGGAACCCTTTCTTAAATGAGATCAAGTCTGCAGCATCCATTTCTTGATTGCCCATTACATTTACTTTTTAATTAGTATTTATTAATATAATTACTAATGCCTAATTAGTGTTGATTAGCATAATTAGTAATGCATGGTTGACTCATAGTTTAACTGGGGACAAACTAAGATTGTTCACGACTTTTCATCGATATAATATAATCTTCAGTTAGAGGGGCAGTTTTTAAATTTTAATTATAATTATTACAATCTTTATTAATTAACAAATTAATTCCTCATCAATCCATCATTTGTTGTTATTATTATTATTATTATTATTATTACACAAATTTACAAATTATGATGTCTTTTTGTCAGGACTTTTTATGGACTGTCATCTGAATTTCCCCAGCATTTGTTGTACGTAAAAATGTTTGAGAATGTCCCGTTCTACTGCTATTTTGTCTCCGATACTCTCGATAAGATCCTTAGATCAAATATGAAGAAGCAAAAGGTATTTTTAAAATGTTTTATGCTCTAATGAAGGGTTTATTTACTTCTTAACGATTTCTCAGATAATCGACTCTTTTTTTTCTACTAATTCCACATTAAGTGTTCGCTTCTTGCAGTTCGTGGGTGTTGGGGTGAAATTGTTTGCATACATGGACCAGGATGATGTTGATTGCAGGCTCAGAATCGTTCAAGAGGTATTCATTCAAGCATGCCATTTATTAGTCTATTATTATTTATTAGTCATGAAATTATTCAATTTCTTTTGACAGATTTATAAATAATTTTTTAGTGTTTTATTTTTAAATTAAGCAAATAATTTTTAATAATTAGTCTGTTATTATTTATTAGTTCACGAAATTATTCAATTTCTTTTGACAGTTTTTTAAATGATTTTTAAATAATTTTTCATCATTTTGTTTATTTGCATGTTAGGGTGTGAAATACATTCTTCCTTACATGAGCAAGCAAGTTGTTCAAACCACGAAGAAAGACTTGATAGCCATTCTTTCAAAACCGGACATTGAACTTTACAACCTCTCTTCATCTCTGCAGAACAAAATCTCAAGGATGGGTATGTTCCACCTCCAGCTATTTATTCGTGGAACGTACGCTTAAATTTATTCTTCAGTATTTTTTGGTTGAGCGTGAAACTTTAATTATTAATTATATTTAATTAATTTCAATTATTACAAATATAACTATTTAAAAATTAACGTGTAATAAAAATGTTTTACGAAATCTGTCTGCAGGCAGGGGCAGTTTTGTGATAACTTATGAGCCAACAGCTGATGATGGTTTGGATGAACTGCTAGTTCTGAGTTGTTTGAAGACCAATAATGTATACAAGTGCTTCTTGTCTGAGTATCAAAGGTTCTTTTACCTAAGACAGCTTGGAGTTCCCTTCAGTAACTATGGTTGGACTATATTTTTTGTTTTTAGCAAATTTATTAATCATGAAAATAAAATTAACAAAGCTTTTTGCTTTTATTTATTAACATAAATTTGCATATTCAAGTTCTCAAAATGTGTTTGTTCTGCAGATGACTCTAAAGTCACTCTTAAGGAAGCACTCCTAAACTTTGCTAACCATTTCAAGAATGTCAAGGCCTAAACTTGTTTAATTCGTTAACTGTTGTCGTTGTTAGGGTTTATTTTTGTTTTTTTTTGTTGATGAACCATTGCGCAGCGATTTGATTTCAGTGATTGGAATTTTTTGTAATAACATTCGAATTAAAAATGTTTAGATGGCAGTTGAAGAATTCGATATTATTTTTTCGAAATATGTGCTAAGAATATTCATAAAAGTTTTAATAAATAGTGAAATTTATGTTGGGGTGATGATTACACAGGAGACAGCAAAGGTTTTCTCTTGTTAATAATAATAATAATAATAATAATAGTAATGGCAATCTGATGGAGATCTTAAAGGTCGATGAAGACGGTTTCTGAGTTTAACCTTTTTTAAAGATTTCGGATTGTTTTGGAAATAGCTCCGTTTCATTAATTTCAAGCCGTTGTTACAAAATTTTGTTGGCAACTATTTTTTTGCGTGAAGTCATACCTGTCTGGCGTCTTAAAATTTGTTAAGATTGATTTGTAATGTCTAGGTTAACTTTTAATTACAAAAAGTATGTTTACGTATTCGATTCACTTTTATTCTGTGACAACAAAGAGCACTGCTGAGGTGCACGTTATTATTATCTGATAAGGACGTCAAGTGGCTTGTGATAAAAGTTGTTGAAACGGCCGATTTGAGTCAGTGAAAGATCTATCATTAAAAAATACCTCTTTAGACCTAACTGGTTATTTTCTAAAAGAACCACGCAAAATTGTAAAGTTATGGCCACCAAACAAGAACAAGCAGTTCCCGAAGATGAAGAGATTAGCAACGATCCTGTCATAAAGATGATTAAAAACACCGGGTGTCTATCTACTCATTACGAAGTTCAAGTGAGACGCGATACTGTAATTGTTTTGTAGATACTAAAAGCCGGTATCCCGATTGTTTTCTCCTTCTTTGTATGTTACCTTATTACCATTATTTTGATTAATTTTTAAATTTTATGTTGGAACTTGCAAGACATTCTGTGTCACTTGTCGCTTAAATTTTGTTTGCAATAGCACTAAACATTTAACCCAAATTTAGCATATTAATACTATCATATTATAAGTTGTAGTTCTGAATGTTCCTTATGTTATTGGTGACTTTGACGTTATTTTGTTTTATTCAAAATGTGACCCTAACCCAAAAGTGGGTTGATTTTACAAATTTCTATTCTTTATGCTCACAGTAAGGCAAGCTGATTTTTTGTTTATTAAAAAAAAGGAATGTATGGCTGAAAAACAGGACTGGAGGTACTGTCAGGAAGAAGTCAAAGCCTTTAAGAAGTGCATGAGCAGCTACGAAGAAAGAAGATTTGCCGACAAATATGCTTCGTGATGTTATTATTACGTGATTCCGTCAGATGAAAACGTTTTGTGGTGATACTTTTAATGCAACTGATATTCTCGAGTTACTACATTCAGGTCGCAGACAAAACATTCCCCTAGAGTAAAAATTGGCAGAAATCATTACAACACAGATTGAAATTGATTAATAAAATAACGAAATTCCATAGAAAAGTTTTAAATGTCAGTTTGAGCTGAGAAACAAGACCGAGTTTCAAGCTTCAAGACAGTGATTCAACATGCATTTTCAAGCCTCTTTGTTTTCGATGCAAGATTTCTAACATACTTTTTTGCAGACGTACAAAAATATCTTGGACGTTACGAAAATATTGAATTTACAAGTGCTGATCGAGGTAACGCAAAATAGTCAGTGGGGTTTTTCGGACTTTGAAAATATCGAAGCAATCTAATTAGAAACTCGAAGAACAGAAGAACATCATTTACCAACTAAAGCCGATACTTTTCTAGAAAGTATTAGACGAAGAATTTCGGATAAAGAGTCTAACTTTACACTCTCCATTAAGATTAAGATTATTTCTTTCTTCCTATTCTAACGTTGAGCATATACTTAAGTTCGCTAGTGTCATGGGAGCTTAGGAATGAAATTGGCCTTGCATACTCGGGAAGGAATGAATCTGCATATCACGCTTCGTGAAATCAAGAGAGTGAGAGAATGAGAGTGTGAGAGAGTAAGAACGGCAAAAAATCGACAGCAAATTCTAAAGACCATCTATCTAAACGAAGACGGTTCTGATGTGAGGTTATCACAGTTCGTGAGGTTTTCTTGGTAGTGATGTTGTTGTTTTTATCTGGAATTCAATTGAGCAGAGTGACTACACCAGGTATTGCTTGAATCAGCTGGACTCGACGGGGCTAATGGGTGTAGGCGTCGTCAAGGTACTGAGCGATGACTTGGTGGCACATGTCGTATTGTTCCTGAGGGTTATCAAAACAATGCAAAGTCAATGATTGCATTCGGCATTCAGCCTGAGTTGTTGATGAGCAATCAATCAATCAGTCAGTTTGACATTCAAATATCCTTGTTGTTACCTCGTTGCGTATGAAACCGTATCTCTGGTGTCTGGCCACGCAAACGGTTTGGAAGACATCTATGACACCCTCGAACTGTAGCCTTTCTATGACAGTCATGACGGTACACGCCACTCCGGATCTTCCGACGCCATCGCTGGAATGAATGGTTAGAAGATGACATTGAATTGGAAATTGTTTAGTGATGACGAAGCTATAGGATGGTGTATGATGAATGCGGATCCATAAATAAATGCGTCCCGCTTATAACGGACACTCGTTAACGCAATTGCTCTAATTCTGCAACGGCATTATTTGTTTATATTTTATTTACGTAATGGTAGCAATTATGTGATATCGCTTTGCTAAATTTGAAATACTTATAAGTCAAACATAACTTTAAGTTAAGCAAATAACATCTTGTTGGAACGGGTTCTTAACTGTAAAAGAACGAGCGAACGAAGCCATTTCACGGGATGGTAACAAGTTTTTTCCCCTCAAGATTTCATGACAGAAACTCATTTTAGAGTCCGGAGACTGTTGATATTGAGCGTGGTATCACTCCATAAGCCAGTTTAAAATTGCATCTCTCTAGACTCTAAGACCTAAGCCTCTTAAATCTAGATGTTGCAGACTGACGAATGATGCCATGTTGTGCCATCCAATAGCCTTTCTAAATTTGGGCTCTCTGAAGATAGCGAACTAAATTATAACAAATTGGGGAACAATTTTGGCTCGAAACAGCCGTAATAAATTGCATGAAATTGTCTGGAATGAGTTCGGAGACTGAATGATTTCCAGGAAATGTTAAAAATTGGCGAATCAAGCAAAAACAACAACAACAGTACTTATGCCCACGGCTGTCCGAGATGACTTCAGTTTTGTGTGGATTAAGCGGGACTATTACGGCTTGTGATTTATGACCATGCAAATTGATTCACTCGCGGATTTATTAAGTTAGGTTAAGTTATAATAATATAGCTATAATATAGGCCTTTAAATAGAATAATTAATTAATAAAATAAAAAAATAATAAATAGTTAAAACTGCGATTACTTTCGAAATCATCAATTTAATGTGTCGTATTTAATCCAATAAAGTCGGATTGCACGATCTTGTAAATCGCGACGGTTGCTATGGAAACACTGGCGACCGCAAATCAGCTTTTCCAAGATAAGACTCTTGAATTGTTTCGTCCGAGTGAAAGGC
Organism: Whitmania pigra; assembly: GCA_021613335.1. NCBI lineage: Eukaryota > Metazoa > Annelida > Clitellata > Hirudinida > Haemopidae > Whitmania > Whitmania pigra. Next base: position 2,315,576 of record JAJTWR010000398.1, on the reverse strand, counting down.
AGGTATCATGATGGCCATCCTCATTTTCATTAGAAGATGAATTGATCTACTGAATGCAAAGTAATTGATTTCTTATCGAAAAAGCAATGCAATTCCATCAACGGCTGATCCAGAAACAATTTCGGATGTGTTATCATCTCAGATATGAAGATGTGGCTGGATGCAATTTTCAAAAGGCGTCCAAGTTTTGATCTCTGCTATGGGATGGTTGTCAGTGACAGAAAAATTATTTTATACTTCGTTGGTGAAATGAAATAATTTAGATTCCTTATTATTTCAACGTTGCGTGATTTATTATTATTCGCTCGACGTACTTATTGTAAATTATGGCTTTCATTAAAAGCGCCGGCACTGTGGTTAATTGACCCTAATTGGTCTTAAGATGTCTGAGTTTCAGACGATAAAAAGGCGGGAGTTTAGCATTTGGACCGACAAATGATTAACGATCGGAAAAAGTAAAATCCATTTTAATGGGTTCCTTTTCTACATTAGCAAAGCAAAAAAAAAATTGAATGATGTAAACTAAATGATTTTTCATTCATTAACTAATTAATTAACTAATAACATCAATTTATATTGGCATCTTGCAATTGTAAATTGATGGCTAGAGAGTAATTCGTCGAAACGTGACCTAAGAAAAAGGATGTCTGGCAGGTCCAAGCCGTTTGATTTTTAGACGTAAAAAGATAAAAAACCCCCGAAAAAACCTGCAGTGAAGAATTGCAGGACTGAAGGTATTTTTATTCTTGTTCTGTCTGATTTTCTGGAGTTCTTTGGCAACCGTGAGGACACTCCTTGTACTCCAATCTGTCAACTGGAATTGCCGGACCGTTGTGCTTATTCCTGTCTGTAGAGTTTCAGCAATTGTTGTCAAATATTTTATTTATTCACGAATGCCGAGATTAAAGAGCACTTGGATTTTAGCAAGAAATCGAAATAAATTAACGATCGCAATGTTGAATTAATTTCTAAATTGAAATATAATTGAAGATGATTTTTTTTTCAAATTATGAGAATAAGTTTACTTAAGCCAGTTTCACGCATTACTTTCTTTTAGAATGTTCACAAACTATTGGTAGGCATTTAACTGTTAATTTATATTACTTTATTTTATGCATTTATGCATAAAATCTATGTTATTAAAAAACTTACATAATAATTCCAAGATCATTTTGAACGATTTTGAAAACATATCCAAACTTAAAGCAAATCTCAGCAAATTTTCAATAAATTCAAAGTCTAGTAACTTTAATCGAAAAGATTAAAATTTCCTTCAAAATCATTCAATTCAATTCAATAATTCATCGACTGAAAGTACTGCTTGCCTCGTTCGGGGTTATTGAAAACTGGCGCAAAATGTAGTCGAGCTTGCTTTGTTCGGTAAGCAATTCCACAACAAATTTCTGGAACCTCAAGGGCCGATCTGTCGGCCAGTAACAAACACATGAATCCTAAAATGAGAGAAAGACAGTTAAGTCATTACGAGTGAAGCTCCTACCATTTTGTCTCAACGATTAGGCTGAACGTGGAAAATGAAAAAATCATTATCTGCTAATGAAACAGTCGCTGTTTCATTGACTTGTTCATTGATGAAGTCGGTGAGCATGACCAAAGTCTGGCATCTGGTGCTTATCACCATCCTCCAGAAATCTTCGACCGTGTCCCTCAGTGGATTCTGGGCCAGTATGTAACTCTGTTTGAAGACGTAGCCCTGCGATGGAATTAAATCAGAATTTAAGGCTAGGCTCGTACTGCTTCTCATTAGAAGAAAGAATTTGACAGACGTCCATATAACTGGCGTTGATGAAATCGTCTCCCCCTCTTGTCTGTTCTAAGAGCACTCGCTTTGCCTCGTCTATCAAGGGCAAACAAATCTCTTCCATTTAAAGGTTAAAGTTCAAAGGTTGCCAATGGAAATACTTGCTCGGCAAAAATTCTTTGTTCCGGTTTTTGGAGAGATTTTTAGGTGAAATGGCGCTTTCGAACATCCGAGGGTTGAAATCTGGACTAAACAACCTCTGAAGAATAAAATTCATCTAGATATTTTTAGCATTTTATTATTTTTTAAAACTTATTAAAACCAATTCTCACTCAAAAATTTCACTTGTTACAGATAATCAGTACAAAGCTAAAAAGTCTTATTGTTTCTATACATTTTTTGTGTTAAATTATAGATATAAGCTCACGAAGATAAGAAAGAGTTATTCGTTAGAACTTCAATGTTCAAACTAATAAATAATAGTAAATAATAATAATAATCAATTAGTAATCACTAACTACACAGCCTCATCAAAAGCCCTCCAACCTGATACTCGAATCGAAGGCCGAAAGACTGCTTAGCCTGGAGTCTTTCCAGGTGCTGTTTGAAGTTTCTCGTGGGGATTTCCGTGTTTCCATACTTGATTGCCTGGATGAGGGCCTTGTGGATGAAGACGTATTGCTCCTCCGTTTGTACCATGAAGTTCCTCTGACAGCGCAGACAGGTCACGTGACCGTAAACATCTATAGTGCGCAAGTGTTTGATTCGGTCCAGCATGGAGTCGATGACGATGTAGACGCCAGACCTGCCACATCCGGCGCTGATTGAATGGTTGGTTGGTTGATTAAATAAATAAATTGATTAATTAATTCTGAAACATGAAATTTTTACTTTATTCTAGCTTTTCAGACTTCCAAAAGACAATTAAAAGAAGAAAAATTCAAGAAGACGGAATTGAAAAATCCGGTAATACTCATCGAATTTAATGTCCACGTAAAGGGTCTGAGATCACCCTTGGACAGAAAAAAAGGAAAATCAGGACGAGGGTCAATAAGGTCCTCCGTGAGTGATGTCAAATGTCAGTTGTCAATCTCAGTTTTTCAATCAGGTGTCAATCTCAGTTTTTCAATCAGGTGTCAATCTCAAGACTAATTCAATCTTCCGATGGAACTTTAAATACTTCTTTCAACTTTGAACTTTACAAAAAATCACTTTACTACAAAAAAAAAAGCAATTCACTTCAAAGTCAATCAAACATTTCCAGCAATCCCTATTTTAATTATTATTTTGAAGTTAGAGGGCAGGCATCGAAAATTTCTTAACAGCTTAAAAGTTTTTCATTTTTAACGTTAAACTGTCTCACATTTCAATTTGGCACACAATGGTCCTAAAATGTATTATTATAAATGATCATTACAATGAGAATTATTAATAGTATTAAGCGTAAAATGGCTATTAACTTGTAATGCGATGCTAACAAATAATATAACAGTAAATAAATTTACGATTAGTTAAAAGTTAAAAGCTTAATGGGAATTAATTGGAATATTATGGCGTTCGCTGTAAAGAATACTGTCATTTGAAGAAAATTTAATCAATAAGCAGAATAAAAACAATTAACTAATCAATTAAAAACAATAATTAACAGTTACAATAATAGCTACGACAAATGTAATGAAAAGGTTGTGGATAATAATATGATTGTCGATGCAATAACATCAACAACAACATCCATTACGAGGGGCATAATTCTATTTTTAACATTTTTAATTATGATCTCTTTCTCTATGTATAACATATATTTGATGATGACAGCTATTTCTATAATTATTCATTTTCACCACTTTAAGCAGTTGTTGTACAAATTACAATTTATTTTCATTTAAATTTGTATTTAATGTATTAACGTAATCTGATAATGACTTAACGTATGATAATTTTCGAGTTTAAAACTTGCGAATTTGGAAAAAGTGTGAAACCGATGCTAAATATGTGCAAAATTTAAAATCTAATAAAAAAATCTTTCTAAGTCGTTAGAAAATTAAGAAATAAAAATGTAAAAAAGAAAAAAAAAGATTCTATCTCTATCTTCTTAAAATGTAAACTAAAACAATCTTTGAACCTGCAATGAACAATCACAGGCCCAGAATCCGGTGTGACAAGAAACTTCACCCTCCTCATGAAGAGCAGCAAAGGCATTGGGTTTTCCGGAACCCCCTCGTCAGACCAGGATGTAAATTGGAAATGTTGTACCTCCCTCGGTTCATTGTTATTGCTTTCCTGGAAAAGAATCCTATTCATGCTTCATAATTTTTATTTTATTTTGTTTATTTTATTTTGTTTGTCTTTGTAATGAAAGCGTGTTATTTATTTATTTTTAAGCTTATTTAAAAAGCTGAACACTATCGAGCGAGCGCTGTGTTCGCAACAATTCAGCCCTTCCTTACACGGTTCGCCGGAGCCATATTGGAAGGTGCTCTAGTGGATAGGCACCTCTAAAACCTTGCTTGCCACGCTATATAAATCAAAACAAGTCAGTTCTAAATGCGTTCACGTACGTTGAAAATACTGAAAGTTCTGATGGTATAGTTGGACAGCTCGATTGAGTCCAATGTGGTGACGTTGATTTGTCCGTAGGTCTGTGTACCCTTGTCAGGCCAATATTGATGGCATCGTACCTGAGTAATCCATTCATCCGTGACTCATTTGTTTGTCGTTTCACATGAAATTTTAAAACATTTTCAGACCAACTTTGTGATTTTCTTCCAGCCTCGTCATCATGACTACCGCTGCACTCCTCTGCTCCCAAACCATCTTCCAGAAATCTGCAAACGTCGTAGGTAGAGGCCCCTGTCGTAGTCAAAGACCAAATCATGCTTTATGACGGCAATGTTATTATCATTTCGTTGTCAATTTAGCATTTATTAAAACTTTTTTTTTTTGCATTTTCTACAACGCCTTCGCAATGCATGATTTTTTCCGCCATCTGCAAACGATGACAAATGTCATGATCTAATCATCGCGAATTTTAACTGGCTAACGAGTTCTAATGGAAAAATATTGAAAGCATTCTGAGATAACAATGAATTTATATTAGCAATTTAATAACAACAATGGCTGTTTTATCAACAAACATGCTTTGCTGGAGGCCTACGGTCCGACACGATTTCAAATTATTGCTTCTCCATCCGAGGGCAAAGTAATTACCAACAACTTTTCCATAGCCAAATCGCACGCCTAATTATGACTTGTTATTCAGTTGTTATTATTTACGGAAAATTAGAAAAAATCCCCTAGAAACTTACCAAAAAATTAATTAATTAATTAATTAATTAATCATTTAGTTCTAGGGCCAGGCCAAACTACTCCAAACCTGAGTGGCTATGTAAGCGTTCTGTCGTCTGAAACCGTCGACGAAGTTGGCGTTGATGTAGTCGATTCCAGCCGCGGCTTGTCCTCCATCCTGGGACCTGAGAATGACTCGACTGTGGTCGAAAGCCAGTACGTCGTCGTATCTGTTCTTGGGCTTGTTGACCTCCAGTTCTGAATTCTCGCACATGTACTGCTGTCCCGGTTCTATGGATTCGTATTCTTGGGCGAACAGGATGCCGTCGTTGATGAGCATCGCTTGGACGTGCTTCTCGAATTCACTCACTGCAACTGGAGGATGGCTCATCATGGCTGTTTGGAAAAAAGGATTTTATTTATTTGTTTATTTGTTTAATTAGTTTATTATTTATTTGTTTGTTTTGTCATTTATTTTGTTTATTTGTTAATTAGTTGTTTCTTTGTTTTGTCATTTATTTTGTTTATTTGTTAATTAATTTATTTCTTTGTTTTGTCATTTATTTTGTTTATTTGTTAATTAGTTGTTTCTTTGTTTTGTCATTTATTTTGTTTATTTGTTTAATTAGTTTAAATATGCGTTTTAATTTATTTAATAAATAAACTAAGAAAGTAGTTTATTGAATTAATTAAGAAAGTGAATTAATTCCGAGGAATAATTCGTTCGACGTGTCTTTAAGGCATCGGTAAGTTTTTGAAAGGAACTTTCTCTAGAAAGATACTTTTTAGTTAGGAAATTTTAATTTTTCTTCTCAAAAAGCCTAAAAACAGATAAAAGTTTGCAAAGGTTTCAGTCTGAAGCACTTTTAATGAACTTAATTTGGGATCATTTAGAACGCCTTTTAAATGAAAAAATATTGGTTTTAAATTGAAACTATTCGATAGAAGTATTTCATTTTAGAGGAACTCAATGCTTCAAACTTGTTCATGAAAAGGTGGACATGTTTTCATTCGAGCAGACGTTTCAATCAAAAGCGGTGAAAACAGAAATCCCACTCGACTGCATGAGAAATGATGGCAAAAAACAATTATTATTATTATTATTATCATCATCTGCAGAAGAGTTGTCAGATTCCAAAGCGAAGTGTTCTTCAATGGTAAGTTCAGCTAAATATGCAGATACACTTTATATTCAATCTCACCTGAGACCGTCTTAATGACAAAACTTGAAAAAAAATCGACTGCAAAAAAATTAACTTGAAAATTAACATGAACTGGAAAACCTGGGGTCTGAAGATGCTGGCGCCTCATTTCGACCGGATCTATTTGGAGGTAGGAAGGTACTTCGTTGCTGGGCAGAATCAACTTCCATGGCTCCGGTAAGGTCCACTTGAAGGCGTATCTGCGCTTCCTAGGAAATAAATAATGTGGCTGGAGAGGATAGGAGTTTGGAAAAAAGTCTTTATTAATTATAACCTTAAGTATTCTCGACTATTTCGCGTTTTTGTTTTTACAGGAATTGATTATAATATTGATATTGATATTATTCATTTTTCATCTTTATTATTTTATTTGATTATTTGGATTGACTCTAAAGGCATGGATAAAATATAGATTGATCCAGAATAACTTAATAATAATAATAATAATAATAATTTTTAAAACTCCCAGTCATTTGAGAATCATCATTGAACATATGAAAGGATTTGTTAAATTCTAGCAACATTGAAGCTAAAATTGTCAGAATTCTTCCTTGAAATCGCCTGAGAAAGTATCTCCTCCAATCGATTTGGAGCACGCGATCGTAAGCAACATCATTGGAGGAATGATTGATGGGTTCTCACATAAGCACAACTCTACACAGTTATTGGCTTTATCGATATTCCCCATTAGGAGAGTAGAGCTTCAAATAGCGAATGCTAATGGCATTCTTAAAGATGGCCGGATGTTGTTGATAATGATGCATTTATATAGCGCCTCTTCTCGGCACGCGGCTTAACTACAATATCTATGACCACAATGCTAATTGAAATCGTTTGCAAAGTATTAATACTAAATGATTGCGTTTGAGTTTGAGCCCCGCAAACAGACAAACGTTGAATCATTTCCCGCCTTTTTTTATTCCTCAACGAATCGTTTGGATCTCATTCGGTCACCTCTCAACCGAATCGATACATGAATCCTCTTATTAAATTGTTTTATTGTTTAATATTTGTCGTTTATTATCTATTAATCACGATGCAGATCAAAGACAAATAAGAAAATAAATTAGTCAAAAACTTAACAAAAACACCAATAAAATTTCAAACCAACCTGGCAAAAAAGAACAGTCCTACAAAGAGCAACATGAAGAGAAGGGTGACGCACAGGGGAGCAGCAATTGATGACCCGTCGTGGTGGGTGACCGATTCGGAGGAAGATTCCTGAGGGTCCAATTGGGGCAGAATGTGGATGATGGCCTCTGTTGGGTACGCAAAGGTCACAGGAATCTGAGAACTGCCGCCTGAGAAGAGCGTTGGAGAGTATTCGGATGAATATTGCTCCTGAAAATGAAGAAGAATTTGTAAAGAATTTGAGACTTTTGTTTGTCTCACGTAATGTCATGCGATGTAATTATGGAATTTAATAATTAATGTAATGTAATGTAATGCTATGTGATTATGCAATTAAAATGTAATTAATAAATGTACAATTATGTAATATAATAATTAATGTAATGTAATTATGTTATGTAGTAATATCTTTAATGGGGTTTCGTGCACTTTAAATCGAACGAAGTTGAATATTGTTTATAATTTGCACTGAAATTGCATATTTTTTTTATTTTTAAATTCAACTGAAAATAATTAAAGTAATAACTAATATTAAGTAATTATGACAGAACCCTAATTTATGTTTGATGTAATTTGTCACTTTTTTAAATAATAGTGTCGTGACATAAATAATAAAACCCGTGTCCTTATACTCCTCTTAATCAAATTCAAACCAGATTCTACATTTTTTTGCAACAAGTTCAAATCAGCATTAATTTGAAGTTCAAGAGTTTGTTCTAGCATACTTCCTTTTCCGTCTTGCCATCACCATAGTCGTCGTCGTCATCATCATCATCATCATCATCATTATATATGATTATCCATAATATACCATTAATAATGGTCCATAATTATCCCAATCATCAGAACCATCAAGGTCGTCAAATACCGTCATCACTATATCATCATGAGCTTAATCATCCTAATCATCATTATCATCATCATTGTCTACCCCATTAATATTCTTCTCCATAGCTCTAGCCTTAAATTTCTGGAATCATTTCTGTGCAACTCTTGATTATCAATCAGATGTCTCGAGAACATTTCAACAGAATCCAGTATTTTTCTATCTTTTTTTTTATTTTGTAAATTATCCTTCTTAAGTTTTCAAATCGAATTTAAAGTTTCCCACTCGAAATCAATTCTTATACAAATTTCATTAAAATGTTTTAACTTCCGATATTCTTTCAACGTTAACAAATAATTATTAAATAATTAATGATTAAAAAAATAATAACGTTATTTAAAATTCATTCATAAATCTACAATAATCTGGACTAACTGTTTTAAACAAGCCATGAAATCACAAAACATTTTTTTTTTAAATTAATAAACACAGTCATACCTCAGAAGTCGTTATAACTCTGAGAAAAGCCACAAAATTTTCTTCGTCATCGGAAGGTTGGAGTCTGTAATTGACATATTCCCCAGTACCGGGTCTGGTCTCATCCCCCAGGGACATCTGCCAGGGTAGTGAAGCAGAGTCGAAACTACCGGCGATCCAATTCGGCTGCATTTCTCTCGGTTTGTTTAACCATGTTTGGGAGATCTGAATTAAAGAGAGTTTCTACAATTGTGTTTAATGTAATGTTGGTGTGTTCTGGGTGTTACTGAGAGTTTAGTCAGTTTAGAAATATTATTTGATATAATACTTATTATAATACTATATTATATAATACTATATTATAATACAATACAAATTTGGTTACAGTGATTAATCTGTGTAAAAAAATGTTAATTAATACAAGGTGTTCTGAGTGTACTTGTAAAAAATCTTTATAAAAATATTACGTTCTCTTCCAGAGATAATTTGTACCTGCTCACAAATAAAAAGTGTATTTTTTGTTACATTTTTTACATTTATTCTTTTTTAGCTATTTTTACATTTACTTTGAAGATTACAGGTCTAGGAAATGGCGTGATTAAGTAACCTTTGAACCTTCTTTTAAAATACTTTTTTGTGGTACTGTGACATCACGTCAGTAACCGATGCTTCAAAGAGAGAATGGACAATTTCAAAAAAAAAAATAAAATCGGGTAAGAGAACAACGAATCTCAGAAATTCAAATGAAATGTTTTATGACTTCAAAAGGTCCTAAAACAACCGGTGTAACAGATTTAATTGAAGAGAAGAGAAGGTCGTGGGAATTTCTTTGTAAAACGATTTATTGCAATAACTACAACTTTTAAACATTAAACATTTAAGCATTACCTAAACTCCGCAGTCTTATAATATAAAAAACTTAAAATCGATTTTCAGCTGAAGCTTTGAAACAGAAGAGATAATGCACGAGACCAGATAATGAGAAATGATGGACGAATTTCAATGAAAAAAGATGCAGACAAAGGAGAAATATCGACGTAAGCGTAGGTCTGAAGAATTCTTTAAAATTCCACATTGTTTAGGTCAAAAATGTTTTATGAGTGTAACATAGGAAGCAAAGTGTGACAAAATTAGTAGCAAAGATAAGATAAGGAGCAGAAATGTTATTTTTTTTACTAAAACATTTTTAAATAATAATAATAATAATAATAATAATAATAATAATAATAATAATAATAATAAGAATAATAATAATAATAACAATAATAATAATAATAATAATAATAATAATAATAATAATAATAATAATAATAATAATATAATAATAATAATAATTAATAATAATAATAATAACAATAATAATAATAATAATAATAATAATAATAATAATAACAATAATAATAATAACAATAATAATAATAATAATAATAATAATAATAATATAATAATAATAATAATAATAATAATAATAATAATAATAATAACAACAACAATAATAATAATATATAATTACGGTTGCAATCAGCAGATATTGTAAGTATCTATAATACCTCACAGGTTGATGAGATTTTATATCTTGCGGGCGTGTCTTTTCTTTTTAAAACTGAATTTATTATTATTTAAAATCAAATTATCATTTTAAACCAGTAACGTGATAATAATGTAATGAACATTAGACTGCTTAATAGTGGCGGGCTCACGGGCCCTTTTTCCAGAGGCGAGCTTTGCCACTGGATTCAACACCTGTTGGTGATGACGAAGAATCTTGTCACCTACATTTGTAAGAAGAAATTTGCAGTAATCAAATTTGGCCAAAATGAATTATATTACCAGGGTAATAGATGTGTCCTGCTGGGAATGAATTCGCACTTGATTGATGTTCATACTATTTATGAGTATAGTCGGCACATCAATGAGAATGTGGAGTTTTAATAACTGAATTATTTCTTATATCTTCTTTGTCTTACCAGTAAATATGTTTTTTTTTCAGTTGACACAGCTGACTAGGTGAGGTGTTAATATTATAAACATTTATCAAAATTTCAGGTTACAGAAAGAAATAACGCGATTAATTTAAATTTTTAATTTTGTAATGCATTTACTCAAATTCAAATTTAATTTACTTTCATAAATTAAGTATAAATAAAAAAATTGTAATTCTTAAATTAACTCATTTCTTAAATTAAGTATAAATAAACAAATTTTATAATTGCACTTCTAATAGTTGTAATTACTTTTGTGTTACTGTAAAATTGCAACACAGAAAATAATTATTTAAAATTCGTTATTAAAAGTGGCAAAAATAATAATTTAAATTAAAAAAACTTTTTCAGATAAACAATTCTTAGAAATGGATTTTAAAGCATCTTCTGCGAAGTTCATTATCATGTCTTTATTGAAAGCAGGAAATTATGGGATCACGATTTAAGATAAAACATATTTAATTATTACCATGCCACCTCTAGAATATTTATTGGTTATGGAAAATAAATAATTAAATATTAAAATACGGGTTTTAACATTCCGAAGGTCAAAAAAAATATTTTAGCCTAAATTTTTTAAGGTAACAATTCACTAATAATGCACGTATTACAGTGAGATTGCAATCTTGATTTAAGTCGCTAGCATCTGAAACATGACGATGACGAAATCGTATGACGTAATCAGACTCGACCAACCAGAACATCGAGTTTGACGTCGTCGGATTTGACATTCTGCGCCACCTTCGTGGAAAGGACTATGACGTAATAAGCGAGTACCGTGTCAAAGGAGACAGGCTGTAATTGGATGATGGCAGGTGAGTTGCTGGAAGCTGCCTGTACGAGAACTGGAGCTTCAACTTTCAGCATGTTGCCTGGAATTGAAAATCTCATTCATTCATTAATTCATTCATTTAATCAATCATTCATTAATTCATTCGTTGGAAATTAGAAAACTCATTCATTTATTTAATCATTTATTCATTCATTCAATCATTGGAAATTAGAAAATTCATTCATATATTGGAAATTGGAATATTCATTCATTCATTTATTCATTCATTCTTTCAACTCTCATGCATGCATGCATGCATGCACTGCATGGTGCATCGAATAAACTGGTTTTTTGTTACTTTTGTTTTCACATTTTATTTTTTCAACTCAACAACATAATTAGTTGAAAACTTAAATTAATTAGTCGGAAAACTAAAATAATTACTTTGAAAGCAAAAATAATTATTTTAAAAGTAAAGTAGCAGTTGTTTTGCATGCACTTCTGGGAATTTCATTATTTTTAGCGTTAAGTAAGTTGGTGAGTGCCTATCAACATGAGGTGCTTCTTTTTCTAGCTTTCAATGATTCATTCAATTTCTTGAGCTCTTTAAATTGTTGTTTTAACAAATGCTTAAATGAATATTGTCGTTTGCCTCATTTAAAACTAATCATGCATCAATTAACTGTGGACAGAGGTAAAATAAATAAACATAAATAGACGTAATGACGAAAGCACGCCAAAGTTATTGTATTTGCATTTAGATCATCATCATCATCATCATCATCGTCATCGTCATCATCATCATCGTTATCATCATCAACATCGTTATTATCATTATCTCGGTGATGATCTTTTTACATTTGGGCAATCCAGGCATTCCATATTTGGGTCAATTCCACATCCAGCGGACGATATGCACGATGGCATCATTCATTGATCAGCTTCATTTCGACGACAGATTTTTTCCTCAACGTTAATCAAGGCGACTCTCGTCAACAATTTCAAGAATTTCTGGAAAAAAATATTTTCCGAGAGCTTCCAAGCTAGGCAGGATTCTTTCTTTTTTATTTTTCAAAGTGGTCAAATAATGGAAATAGAAAAATAAACAAACAAACAAGTAAAAATAAAAAGATATTCAAAGTAAAACTGCTTCTGTGGATAGACGCAGATCATAGAAATTTTGTCCAATTTAGATTTTCCAAAGATTTTCCAAAGAACCTTCCTGGATCTGGTTGTGTTTTCGAAGGAAAATTACGTAATTTGAGGTTACTTTCCGAACTCATCAGACTTCAAAGTTTAAGCTTCTTTTAAACAAAAACAAAAAAAAAATCAAACGGTGCCGATGATGATAATGATAACGGTAGACGCAATATTATCATCGAATAGAATTTGAATAATAATAATAATAATAATAATAATTTTCATTAACTTCAATAGTTCAATGTTACGTTATAGTTATCATTATTGTTGCATTAATTATTAATTATTATTATTAATTAATCACGTTGTAATTAATTGAAAATTAATTTTTCTAAATTGAAAATAAAAACACAAAAAAGTTTTTAAAAAAAAATCGTCACCGAGAAAAAAAACAAACCAACAGCAAAGTCATCACGTGACCCACTTGCATTTCCGGTTTCGAACTTCACCGTGAACGGAATTCCCCAAGTTTTGTCCATGAAGAGCGAGGTGATGTTGACGATGTAAATGGTGCGTGGAAGGAGACCTGTCATCTGGTGTTTCAGGTCGTTTTTTTCCAGTATGACCTCCTTGAGTGCATCGAGGATGGTTTCCTGAACTTTACCATCGGCAGTTCCACTCCTTCTCACTCCCATGTACTCGATCTGAGATTGAGAAGAAGCTTAAGAGTCTCTGACGAGATTGACTGGGATTTTTATGAAATGAAATAAAAATAAGTAAATTAAATAAAATACACCAACAACAACAACAACAACAACAACAACAACAACAATAATAATAATAATAATAATAATAATAATAATAAATAATAATAATAATAATAATAATAATATATAATAATAATAATAATAATAATTAATAATAATAATAATAATAATATAATAATATAATAATAATAATAATAATAATAATAATAATTAATAATAATAATAATAATAATAATAATAATAATAATACTAATAATAATAATAATAATAATAATAATCATAATAATAATAATAATAATAATAATAATAATAATAATAATATAATAATAATAATAATAATAATAATAATAATAATAACAAATAACAAGGGCCAAATGTTATTTCGTTTCTGAACTCTATTGTGAATCTGAATGTAAATTTAATTTTTATCTCGATATTGCTTTGTGATTATTTTATCGTGAAATCATAGTTTCGTACAAATGATGTTTTATTATTTACCATTAGACAGCATCGTTTCATAAGTAATTTATTTAAAACAACGTAAACATTTTTAATTAACTCATTAAATGATTAGCTACATTTAATTTATAAATAATCTATGGATGTAACTTATTAAATTACTTAAATATCAAATAACATCATAATGACTCAATGCAAAATATTTTACAGAATGTGCAATTCCACAAGCACTACCTTGTACCTGAGGACGCCAAACTTCTGTGGTGGCCTCCAAACCAACTGAGCTGTTCTGCCGTTCTGAACCTGGGCTTGAACCTCCTGAGGGGAGCTTGGGTGGACTGAAAGACGACGACGACGATGATGATGATGACGACGACGATGATGATGATGATGATGATGATGATGATGATGATTGATGATGATGATGAGGATGACGACGACGACGACGTTCCTGATGGGAAAACTATCAGACCTCTTTTGGAATGATTTACTCATGATATAGTAGTATGATTGCATGATGTAGTAGTATGATTGCATGATATAGTAGTATGATTGCATGATATAGTAGTATGATTGCATGATATAGTAATATGATTGCATGATATAGCGTTTCATTTTCGAAACATTAGATTTGCATGTGTGGATCTAAGGCTTCTAATAAAGCAGAATTTAGAGACGATGTGAAGAAATTACAGGGATGAAAAATTATATTTCTAAACGTTTTTTTTTTTAAATCAGAAATATAACATTACCACAAAATTGATTAATTTATACGAAATAAAACTCAGGTTACTGAGACTATCACATATTCCACACAAATTTTAAAAATAAAATGACATTTTAAAACCACGTCACATATTTAAAGACTTGTATACTTTTAGTTTTACTCAAATAAACAGGCTAATCCAGAAAAATTTCATCAGCCTTCCAAAAGTCTAGACCACCATCATTAACCATTAGCAGAGTCCTTCTTCTGATAAAAAATAAGCCAAATTTACCGTTTTCGAAATTCTTTGTGTAAAAGACATCGGAAAAATTTCCGAATTTGTCATCATGTCCTTTGGCTCTGACCCTGACGGCATAAGGCACGTTGGCATCAAGTCCGGCCAATTGGAAACTAGAAAATGGTCCCACAATAACCTTGAGTTTTGTCCCATGATCCACGATGTCTCGGGGGTAGTATTCGATCTGAAATCAAGTGGAGGTTTTATGCCGGAGACTTATCTCCTGCAATAGATAAAAAGTTTTATTGAAAAATTTTTATTAGGACGATTTGTTATTACGAACAAGCGATGCACTTGAAAAAATTGTTAAATCGATATGTCTACAATTATTATTATTATTATTATTACGTGAAATAATTAAAAATATTTTGATTTTAGAAATAAAAAAAAAACAAACTTAATGAGACCGGAAAATTATCTGACCTCGTATCCTTTGATAGGAGCAGACGAAGGCGCAAATGGCGGGTCCCATAACAACTCGATGTCTGTCTGTGAAATGCGCTTCATTTTCAAATTGGTTGGAGAGCCCAAACCATCTGCGAACATGTTTAAAGTGAAATAAAACTGAGGAAAAAAAGTGAAAAATGTGAACTGTCTGTGTTAGTTTTATCTAACGACGATTATATTGTTATTTCAACAATTTTCAGAACAATTGAAGACTATTCCTCAAAATTCCAGGTTTTTTAACGGACATTTTGATTCAAGTTTATACCACCGACGACAGCGCTAAATACTGGCAGTGCTTGCAGGAAACAATCTTTTATTCCACTCAGGCACTCGTATTTTTCCAAGTAATCAAATTTTTCCAGGAGTACTTGAGACGTTGCTTGATTTAGAAGCAACATGATCCTACATTAATTCTGAACTTGGTGCACGACACTAACGCCTTCTCAGAACCACTCGCGGATGTTATTGAAAGTGTTGCAGACACTCACACTGTCCGAAGGTACGAAAAGGAAGTTTGTTGCTCCAAGGTCCAGAACCTCTACTGGTATAAGCTCTCGCCTGAAAGATGTAGTCGGTGTTTGTCGACAGCTTTTCGATGACTGTGATCTTATCGCTCAGGTTGAAGCAAATGGCTTCGTGTTGGTTGTTGCGATTGTAATGCATGACCTGAATAATTACGTTCAATTAACGAAGAAATGTTTGGTAAATAACTGGATTATTTATTATTTTTAACTTATATATTATACTTATTTGATATAATAAGAAATAATTATAAATAAATAATCCAAGTAAATGTTTTTTTGTTATTTTTCGATTTGTTCTCAAACAAGGCTCGCAAGCGTGTTCCATCCTTTTTAATTCTTGTCACATTTATCAAGCCCGGCATTATTCGCGGGCTTAACTCTCAAAGACTGGATTTGCTTCGCGTCAAAAATCTTTCCAGAAAAACAAGACAGTTCTTTGTCATTTGCCGGAGACTGAAGAAATATCGAAAGCATCTTCTGCTGAGGAACAACGCAACAGCAACAACTACAGAAAATTTCAAAGGGATGCAATTTTAATGAATTAAATCTTTGAAATCCACAAGCTCTTGAAGTCTTTTATCCTTTTTAGAAAGTTTTCAGCAGTTATTCCTCTTAGTAGTTATTTATAATTTGTTGTAAAATTATTCTTTCGAAGTATTGTTCATTTATTTTTTTTTTTTTAAATTTCCAATTCCGGGCAACATTAAGCACTTAAATTGTTATTGAAACAAAGACAAAGCAATAATAATTAACGAAAAAAAAATCTTCATTAGCAGGAATAAAATGTGATTAATTAGTCATTTTAGAAACATAACATTTAATTAAAATGTTCCTGCTAAAATAATTTAAAAGAATAAAAAAAATCTGACCTCGTAGGTAATGATGTTACCCCTTTGATCTTCCCTTTTTGGAGGATCCCAGTGCAACTTGACACTGGTGGGACTGAGGCCCATGGCCGTGAAGTTCTGCGGTGGTCCTACGGGTGCTGGAAGAAAATATTCATCACTCTATCTTCCGAGCTCTTTGAATGTTTACAAAAATCCTATAAAAGGGCTCTAAGGTTTAAGCATTCCGTCTTGTCTCTTTTGATAATAGCAGCTGTCAGGTGTGAAGTTATCAAAGTAGAAAACATTATGCAACAAAACTTGGTTTTGCTGATGATTAATGATGATTAATTAATATTTAAAAATTATAAACTGTTTCATTTTTCTCATTACGAAACTTGGTTCCGATTTGTTGTTATTGGGCTGGGCTGTTTTGAATAATTAATTTGAATTTAAAAATAAATAAACAAATACACATGCACTCCAAAACAATCGAGAGAAAGAAATATTTTTACGGAGTTAGTAATTTAATTAATTATCAGTTAAAAAATCAACTGAGATCATTCAATAATGTCCATGACCAAATATTTAGACAGGCATAAGAAGACACTTTACACTCATTGCACAGAGTTTCCTAGGCACAGACAACTTGCACCTGGCATATTTACGGCTTAATAAAGAAAGATATAAAACCTGGCAGCAGTACTACATTCACTCCAACTCATTCCATTTACCTCCATCTGGAGTCCTGATGACTCCGACAACCACATCTCCGAATCCCTGGTGATTTTTGGCGCTCACTTGAAACTCGTAATCTTCTCCTGGCACTAAAATAATAATAATGATGATAATAATAATAATAATAATAATAATAATAATAATAATAATGATAATAATAATAATAATAATAATAATAATAATAATAATAATAATAATAATAATAATAATATATAATAATAATAATAATAATAATAATAATAATAATAATAATAACAACAATAACAATACCAATAACAATAACAATATTCATAATAATAATAATAATAATAATTTGTAAAAGTTTATCCATCACCAGAGCAGTAATAGACCCCAGTGGTCGGGTGGTTAATTATTAAATTAAAATTGGTTATTAAAAATAAGTTGAAGACCCTATTGAAACTTACCGAGCGAATTTGTAGTGAAGTGACGTCGATCGGAGTCGAATCTCTTTTCGTTGTAGATGGGTTGTCCGACGATGGCATACTTCAGCGTGTATCCCTCTATGGGTCCGTGGTTCTCCTTCGGTGTTGACCACGATACGTCGACAAAGAAGGAAGTCGAATTGACGAGGGAAAGTTTCAAATTTCTAGGGGGCGAAGGAACTGAAAAGGCAATACGTGATCGGTCATAAATCCTTGGAAAACAGCGGATATAACAAGAACGTCCGTTGCTCCACTTAGCGAAAAGGCAATTGTTGCACGGCGGGAAATTGAAGGTTTGTTCAACGTGCCTGGCGTGAAATAGAGTGAAAGAGGAAAAGCAAAGAGAAGCCAAACTCTGGAAACACAATCTCATCTGGGACAACAAGGAGCAACAAGTTTGCAAACCGAGTAAAACAATTTAATTTTCTCATTCAAAACACAATCATGTCAATGGATTTGATTTATTCAAGATCTTCCAAATAAAAAAAAATAAATAAAAATAAAAATAATCCCTAAAAACATTTCAAGTGACCTTTCCATAAAGACCTGAAGGTCAAATATTTTTTTGGCCATTAGATTTAAAGTGCGTTGTTTTAGTAGATGCATGTAGTTATTAATGGATATTATCTTAAAACTAATGCAAATTCAAAAGTCAAACTGAAAATCTAAAAAGTTCACTTAGTTGTAGTTTTACAATTTCCACTAAATTCTTAAGGAAATAAAATGTAATAATTGAAAATATTTACAAAACGATCGTAATACGTGACGTCTGCATTTTTAACAAAGACTTAAAAATTACTTATTTAACGAAAAATACTTTCCAATAATTATCGACGTCACAAGTACTAATTTATTTTTATGGCAAGTCTTAACCACCGACCATTTGCATTTAAATGAGTTTATTATTCGTAATAATATTATGTTAAAATGTAATAATATCCCATGATATTATTATATTATTGGAATAATGATGCAATTCAGCAAAAGTGACTCAGAGAGAGATGGAATCATTACTTTTCCAGTGATGGAGATTTCGAGGTCGGAAATTTTCCAAGCTATCATGTCCTGAGCACTTGACCTAGTGGACGACGATAAAGCAACTTTATGCACTCTAACAAAACTATCACAGAAAGGAAGATATTTTCGACTGGGATAAAGAAAAATAAATAAGGTTTTGGAAGAAAAAAATTCGTTTTTGTTTCGATGAAGATGATTACTGAGCACGCCAGATGAGTTGCAATGGGGATGATCATTCATTTGGAGTTAAAAATTTGAAGTTAATTGAAATGCGTTTAAAAACTGGCCACATTTAATCGCAATACTTGAGGTCATGATTAAATATTTTTAAGTATGAATTATGAATGATAAACGGTCGTTAGAAATTACTGCGACATTCACAAGCATTTGAAGGCCGTGACAACCTTTCACGAAAGTAAAACAGCAAGTTTAAATCCCTGAAAAGATTTGTACTTTTCAAATAATTTCAAACTGTAAACAGAACCTATTAAATATCACAGTAAAAGCAACCTCAATAGTTTGTTGTGAAGGCGAGTTAAGCTACGTATGTTACGCAATAAAAATTAAGTGATTGAATAATAATAACATTTTGGATGATTAGTGATTATCTTTTGTATAATCCTGATCAATAATCAAATCTCAAATTGAATCGAATATCTTATTTAGAAATATTTTTTTTATTTTACGATCGGAAACAAAATTCAGGATTTAATTTATTTTTCGCATCCTATGGATTTGAGGAGAAATGGTCTGAAATAAAAATATCCAGCACGATGGCCAGTTAGGAGGGAATAATAAAAAATGATGACCTCATAAAAATTACAACCAGCATTCCAATGCTTCTCCACACTCCATGGAATTCCTAAGCTTGGCTGTCTTGGAGCATAGGAAGCCGTTGTTGGATGAAGAACATTTTCCAAAGTTTTCCACGTGCTCAGCCATT
Source organism: Whitmania pigra (assembly GCA_021613335.1). Taxonomy (NCBI): domain Eukaryota; kingdom Metazoa; phylum Annelida; class Clitellata; order Hirudinida; family Haemopidae; genus Whitmania; species Whitmania pigra. Next base: position 2,295,836 of record JAJTWR010000398.1, on the reverse strand, counting down.
ACATTCCATGCCGCCCCAAATATCCTTTGAAGATCAGATCAGCATGTCGTTAATTCCGAGAAATTCGTTCTATTAATTTCGTTCAATTTTTCAATTAAAGTACTAATGTAATAGTTTTCGTGAATTCGTAAGTAATTTAATTAAGTCTGAGAATATAAGAGAATTTGAGAAATTACTTTTCTTTTCAATTAAATTAAGCCATCTTTCCGTCATGTCGCAGCAGAAAGTTGGGGAGCGGAAGTGACAAGATCGAGACGAAATTAAAAACGACGATGAAAGTGGTTGAGAGTGAATGGGATGACTTAATCGAATAATACATTTTGTAGAATAATACATTTTGTCTAACGTCATCATCTAATGTCATCATATAATGTCATCGAATATGACATTTTGTCTAATGTCATTATCTAATGTCATCGCATAATGTCATCGTGCAATGTTACCACATGACATTTTAAAGATAATATTACGACAACATTATCGAAATTATCCTGTCCTTTTTTTACTAAAAACATCACAATATTGATCCAGTCATCATTACCGAATCCATGGGCTTTCTTTATGCACGGTGTCTTAAGATTTTTATTCAGCATCCATGTATGAATGGAATGAAGATGGGTGGAGCTTACAGGAATGGAGTGCAGATGAATGGATTGAAGATGGATGATCAAAGTCGGCGACATCCATTGTGCCATATCTTGTACCGCTCTCACAGGCATGTATTTTTTGAGAAATAGAATTTTGATTGATGATGGTACCTCCTTTCATTGAACTGCTTGGCATCAAATAAAAAAAAAAAGATTTTAATTAATCTTTTTATATGCGATCGTCTGTGCAATTATTCGGAAACATTTTCCAAGACATCTCGAGCGTAGCACCAACAAATTCACCAACAAATTCACCAACAAATGCACCAACAAATGCACCAACAAATGCACCGACAAATACACCAACAAATACACCAACAAATGCACCAACAAATGCACCAACAAATGCACCAACAAATGCACTAACAAATTCACCAACAAATGCACCAGCAAATTATTTTTCATTTCCTCGCTGCTCCTCTTAAGTTTCCCAGGTTTTTCCAGAGGTTCAAAGGGCGGCTTTTGCCAACAAAAGAAAAATTAACGGATTAAAGGATGAGATATATTTGGTTTGCAGTGTTATTTTATTATAGCGAATCTTCAGATTATAATAAGATTTTTTTTGGATTTGATATTATTTTTTAATGGAAATTTTCTATGTTTCGTGTTATTTTCTCAAAATTAGATTAGTTTCTCAAGCAAAAAAGAATTATATTACATAAACTTGAGATAAAACAACATCAATGCAGTTTTTTTCCCCAAAATGTGAAAGTCCTGAGGGAAAGATTCGTAAATGCACTCATCTTCTCGGCGATCGTGTTTTTGCAATTTCTTGAGTTTAAGGAAAGCTCCTCAAATTGTTTTGAACGAATATTTGTGGAAAATTGATTTTCGATTCCAATGTCCTCATTCCAATCAGCTGTTTCATTTCCACCATCGTAAATGCAGGAAATCAATAGTTATGTATTTATTGTTGGGGGCAGATCAACGAGGGAACAGTAAAAAATCATTAAGAAGTAATTATAATCTACGAAAAATTATAGTCTGGTGATAAATTGCTTGGTAACTCACTAACGGAAAAATCGAGTGTAGTTGCAATGACTATGATGATGAAATGTTGGTAATAATATTATTTTGAAGAATCCCCGTTATGTTAGAACGATAAAAGAAATAACATGATTTACCGAATTCAATCACAATCTCGACAGAGTTTACATGTAATTTTGTAAAGTTGTAATAAATCACGTCTTCAATGCAACCTCATTGGACGCCAAAGAATTCGATTAATCTGCCAATAACTCTCTCCAATGCTTGCATTAACTCAATGACGATAAGGTCGACGTGACTATTTATTTACTAATATATTTATTTAATATTAATTATATTAATTATAATAATAATAATTATTAACATATATTAACATATTTATTTATTAATATATTACTCATCTATGTTATAAATTATGCTGTTTAAATATTTCCCTATCGAAATCATTTTCGTACCCAGTTTTATGTTATGTGTTATACATGATATCATCCACTCGTAATTAAAAATTGCATTTAATTTTTAATAAAAATGCCTTTCTTAAACATTAATTCTACTAATTGTGTAATTATGGTTGCTATTGACATTTAATATATTCGAGTACGAAATTACGCTGAAAGGAATCGTAATTAATAGTAATCATAATTACACAATAATTATTCGAGTCGATAATAAATTAATTATTCGAATTAAAATCGCCAAATAATTCCTGTCGAGTAATTTGTTCTGAAAAGGATGACTGAGCATTCGTGGTAAGATTACTTGGCGCGGAAAATTAATCGAAGATCATTTTCGTTTGCCTTGGAAGATCAAATATCGATCCTTGCCTTCCATTACTTTCACGGAGGAGGAAAATTTGGGAAGGATTTTTCATGATGAAATAGAAAATGCAAGTCGTAAAGAAAGCAAGTCATGGATTTTGGATCAATTAGATGTTGTTGTTGTTGTTGTTGTTATGGAATTTGGATGAATTAAGTGTTGTTGTTGTTGTTGCTGTTGCTCAACTATTGCTGTAATGTTATATTAAAAAAAAGACTCATGGTAGGAATATTTTTTGATTTAAATGCATTTGTTGGATAATTAGTTTTAATAACAAACGTGTTTTTTTCTTAAATAAAAAATTTATTAGACGATGAATTATTATTAGTACTAGGAAAATAAATGTATAATAAACAGTAGTCATGTTGTGGTTGATGCCCTTAAAATTACAATGAAAGTAATCGTGACTAGTTTAAAAATAATTATTTTTGTTAAATATTTTATTATTTATATTTCATTTTATATTATCTTTATTTATGATGATTAACATTCAAAAGTAATAATAATGGTCATTCAGAAATAATTTTGTAATTTTATTTAAACAATTTTAATGTCAAATTAATTAAACAATATTTTAACAACCGAATAAAATAAATTTTCTAATTTATAGAAATAAAAAACAACCCAGTGCGAATTCTTTATCAAACCTCGTCAACGATCGATGAACTTTGCCGAAGACAAAGTACTGGTAATCGTAGAGAACTTAAGAGATAATGTTTACTAACAGCAAATTAATGAACATTATTCGCTTACCACATTACGTTGACATCACAACAACAACAACAAAAATGAAAAAATTAAAAATTTAAAAAGAAAAATTAAGTTGAAAACTAAAATTAATCTAAACAACAACAAAAATGAAAAAATTAAAAATTTAAAAAGAAAAATTTAAGTTGAAAACTAAAATTAATCTAGTCACCTACCTAGACCCTTAGTCTTGACTCTTTTCGGCTTTGTCCTGCTTGTCTCAGAGCCTGACTTTCCAAGTACTGACAGTTGTACCTCGTAGAACGTGTCTGACACGAGGTTGTCCAAAATCGCTTCCCTTGCCTTGACGTCATCGATATTGAGTTCAGCCGGGTTCAAAGGTCCATCGTCTCTAATGCGTACGTAATAAATTCTGAAGCCCTTGTAATCACCAATTGGGGATTCTTGCGGTGGAGGAAAGAACCATCTGACAAGGAGAGAGCTGGAATTGATGGACTCCAGCTTTGTTATCCTCAGCTCTTCTGCCACCACGAAGGACGGAGGGCTGGAGACTGTGTATGTTTTTTGTGGAATAATAAAATCTTGTCAGTGTTTAATGAGAGCATTGAAGTATTTTGAGTAAAATTATATTGCGAGTAACGATTATCAATGATTTATTTTGTATTCATCTTTTTTGAATGCTCGGAAATCTGAGAATAATATTTTATCTATATATACATTTATATATATACATATTATTCATATATTTATATAATTATAATTATATTATAGTTATCAAATCATCGATTTCTATATCCTCAAAATCATGAATTTTATTTCCTTTCTCCAGAGTCACAGAATATTAAATTGACTGCATCATTTCCAACATCAGTAAAGATGTCCTCCGGCCAAAAATCAAATTACAACGAGTACTAATTCGCAAGTCCTGATCATAGTCTCTTATGAGTCATCGATTCTGACGGCGGTATTTCCTTCTCCTGAGTGGAAGATAAACAAAAATGCCTCTCCTAAAAAATTCCTTTTTAGTTTTTTGTTTTCGATTGCGACGAGCCTAGCAGAGCCATAGAACCATACATGAATTTCCACTTTCGTCTTTGCGGACGAGGCTGGAAATTTAGATCTAAAACCATCGTTTCCACATTGTTTCGCCCTTTTCACTGGTGTCACTGGAAAACGAAGCTTTCCATTTTATTGCTTGCAATTTGACCTCTGAGCTGTAGTTGGAATCGCATTTTTATTGGATTATTGAATTCGTTCTTTTTACGGCTCGAATGTGAGAATGTGAACATTTTTAATAAGAGTTTCACAGCAAAACTTCCACGTTTTCCTCTTGAAAGCAACAGCTCAGCATGGTGGATGGATAGCGACACTGCGACAGAACCACGGAGGCATAATAATGTACTGCTCGTGTGGAATACCAAACAGTCTGAAAGCTATTAGTCAGTTTTTTTTTCCATTACGTTGCTACAAATAATTATTCATTGCAGACATGCAGAAGTTTTGCAGTTCTGTTCAAGTACTAAATTGTATGGGTTTAAGGTTGGATATTTAAATTTTTAGAGTTTTGTAAATGTTCATAAAAAAAAAAAATTCAAATCATGTTCAGTTAAATTTGCAGGAAAATGCTTTAAAGACACATTTATAAAAACTATCTTTTAAAAACTGGCTTTTAATTAATTTTTCTTTAATTTAGATGAAGCATAATATTTGGCAAACTTTCAGGAAACCCGGTAAACAAACAAAAATTGGAAAGGCTAAAGTTTTGAAAATGGTGGAATCCTGCACAGCCATCCTCAATCATGACCTAGCGAAAAATTATCTGGGGCTTAAGAACGCTTTTTTGACGTCCAAGGATGAAAGTTTTTTCGAAAGATAAAACTTCTGTTTTATTTCTTTCTTTTTTTTTTTTTAAATATTTTTATGATAACGTCATTTAAGACATCAATTTATTTTCAGCACCTCGAAATCATTCACTGAAAATCTAATCTTGATGTTAAAAATAAGTTCCTCATTACGTCTTTGAGTTCTTCAAAAAAAAAAATGAAAAGAGATCGTTTGAAAGGAGATTTTTTAGGTTAAAATTATTTTGCTTTCAAGAAACTTTTTTTGATTTGCACTCAAAATTTATAAAATTATTTTTGAAATGTAAGATCTCCGATGTTGTGAACTTAATGACGTAACTATTAATAACACGGAGCGCCTCTGACTCCGACAAATGCACAAATTATTATTATTATTATGTGTAATTTCACCATATTTATTACTTAAGTTGCAATTATTTGTTTACATCCCTGTATTATTTATGAATTTGGACTGCGATAAAGCTGCGTTAATGAAGTAAGAAAAAAACAATATTTCGGGCTGGGTAATATTGAATATTTTTTCAATAAATTATAATTTACTAGGGAAAAACCGCTGAATCTGTCACGAACCATTTTATCGAAGGATAGGTAACAAGAACTTTATTCAATATCAGATTTTAGCTTTTCACCATGAAAGCTTTTCGTTACGATTGAATGGAATTGTGACTTTGGACTTATTGATGCCCGGAGATGTCTTCAGATTTAGATTATTTGTCAAAATTTCACATTTTTATCCTCTGAAACATCTCTCAATATTTAAGATAAATAATTTTGAGTTGGTTTAAGTAAACTTCAATTTGGTACATTTATAATGTAAGAATTACTTTAATAATATATTAATTAAATGATTACGTAAATATTAGTATGTTGTATTTTTATTTATGAAATAATTTTAAGTGGTGTCATTATTCTTAAAGATATCTCATGACTAATAATAAAAATTATTATTATATAACTAATAATAACAAAAAAAATAATAGTCAAAAATAATAATCAAAATTAATTGTCGATATTAACACATATTATTTCATTGTTTACTCAACAAGTAATAATGACAAATTGGCAAAGATGAATCACCATCTTTTATGCAAATAATTTCATGCCTAGCTGAGGTTTTAGCGGTGAACTTGTAAGAGTGCTTTGAATAAATTAGAAATTATTAAGAATATATCTCATCTTAATAGTACTTGATGATGTCATAAACGTCACATGTGATAAATGTGACTCTGGTCAAAATGGCATACTAAAAGCATGCGTCATGTTCAAAGGATATTTTGAAACAATTCTCCTGTCAAAGGAGACAAATTAAAAATATTTATTACCTTAAGTATTACTAATAAAGAATAAAATATACAATTGCAAATAAAATATATTCAAATGGGACAAATGTAACTTTAACTAAGTTATCCCGAGCAATATGTTTATTGCATTAAGTGCAATAATATTGTGTGATTCAAAATTTAATATATTAAGCTTAATAATCAAATAAAGTCAAACATTACTTATTAATAATAGCGTGACAAACTCGGAAATGAAATGTACTTGAATACTACTATTTTTCGATAATTTTAGAAATAAAAGCAATGAAGCAATGCATTTATCAGATTATAAAAAAAAACAATTGAAGCTATTACAGAAATAAATATAAATTTTACTGGTTGCGTTATAAACAATCGTTTTACCATTTATTTCTAAATTATTATTCATTCCATCAATCATTCTTTGTAAGAGACAAATGATTTTTAAAATATGCATTCTAAAATTGATTGCCAACATAATGAAGTGTCCATCAATTAAACTTTGTGATGAAATGGAGCTAAATCCTTAGTTTATTATTTTTAAGATTTTTATTTTTTTTTAAATATTTTGTAAATTATTTCGAACATATTAGTATTTATTTATTATAGTGAGTTGCGATAAATAATAAATGTAATAATTTTAAGTGGCTAAACAAAATAATGGTTTTTAAATAATTTAATAAATTGAGAAATTAAAATAAATCATTTAATGCTACTTCTTAATTAAATTCTATGGTAGATAAATAATTTCAAAACATTATATTTTTCCGCGATGCCAATTCTTAGGAACTTCAACCAAAAGAAGAAAGATTACTTCTTGTCATGCAGAAGCATAAAAATTTATTTTAAAAAATCATCAAATAAAACTGAAATTAATATTTCCTAAATAAATGTAAAATATGGGAAACTGACTGCAAAACGCCGAATATTATGTTGAAACATAATACAAACAATAAAGCAAATATATTTCTGAAAAATATTTCAAGATTTTAATCTTCCTAATTAGTACTACCATCAATCAACATTTGAGAATCCCGAGCTTATCACCATCCAGGGTCCTAAGAAAATTTTAAAGAAATTTAAAAACAATAATAATATCATTTTTACGTGATGAAATTAATATTACACTTTATTGATTTACTAATTGCTTTTATAATTAATAATAAAACGATTTTATTTTATAGCAATAAATGTTTTTAGCGTTCTTATTTACCAAAATTTAATAATTTATTTTTTATAATTATAATATTATCCCCTTCTTCCCATGAACCTCATTTATAACTCGTTTGAACTTCATTCCAACCGCTTTTGTTTATTTATAAATGCCAAGACAAATGCGAAAAATGGTCAAAATGTCCTTAAAAGTTCAACTACTGGTTTGTGAGCAGACGCTTAGCTTGAAATTTCGGCGCGAAACTGATAATTTTGAGCCTCCCTTAACATTACCAAATTAATTTTTCTTTTATTTTTTGAACTTAATTTTAGACCTCCTGATAATTTGGTTTTTCTCCCTTATCTCCTGACTATGCCACCATTTCAAGTTTATTTTTCAAAGTTCAAAGATTGGCTCGGTTACTGATAGTGATCTTTTAAAACCTTTGCATCGTCGAAATATAAATTTAATTTAATCATAAAAAAATAATGAAATAAATAAAGTTGTCACTCACAAAACTCTGGAAAAACTCGTGTTTTTTTTTAAGTCAATAGGTATGAAAACAGCATTTGAAAGCATCTCACATTAAACTCAATTAAAATTATAACTTGATTTTTTTTTTTTTTGAAAAAATAAAATTTATATCAATTTTCAATTATTAGTACAAAAAAATGCACCAACATTGGTAGCCTTCTGACTAACTCTTTAAATAGACCAATAAACATTTCTGAACCTACAAAAACAGCGAGATTTTCTTTTAAAGACAAAAGGGGTGAGCAGGAGAAGATGTCAAAGAGATTTTTAGGTACAAATTGAGGAAAAGGGTTGTAACGGTTCGCGCGTGATGGCCCTCATAAAGCAAGTGCCTTTATTAATCCTGTTTTATGGCAGATATTGTCACCCTCTCTACGGTTTGCCGAACACTGGATAGTAAATGATGCGTGGATTGTCTTAAGCATTCTCCTTACTAAGAACCTAGCCTTATCTTCTCGGAACACCAAGAGCCACCCAAAAGTGATAAATTTTGCTCCAAATGGAAAGGAAATTTATGGCAAAGTCCAGCATTTGAAATGCAAGGCAAATGCATGCTTACAAGCAGCCAGAAATATTTCTGTTATAGGAAATATTTTTCTTATCTGCTATGGTAAGGTTTGAAAAGAATTCGGCGATTCGGCAAGAAATTATTATTTAATAATTACTTGAATAAATTGATACTTAATTTTAAAAAAATAGAAAACATTTGCATGCCTGTGTAAATAAAATTTAAAAATCTTAAGAATTCTGGATTATAAATGGATTTTCAAGCTAATGAAATCACATAAACGTTTCTTTGGTTACAGATAAATTATTGTCATATTATGTTAAAATGTTTTTCTCAAGCAAATTCAAAATAAAATACCGCGAGAAATTGTCTTTAACATGAAAAATGGTTTTTCTATAATAAAAAAAATGGTTCGTTGATGCGCTAAAATGTGATGAAAATTCCCGCTCAAACTAAATTCCAGCAGACGATATTTAACTTATTTCCTTCTGATTGAAATTTTATCAGTATTCCTCGCCACCGAAATGTGGTCATGTCTTGACACGTGAGATTTAATTAGTAATCTCAGTCATGCTATAATTATACATCTCGTTTCTTCTGCTTTTTGGGAATTACAAACCTTGGAGTCTGTGATAGTATTATTTAATAAATTATTTTTACTATATTACAAATACATCAATAATAAATAATCTATTTTACTTATAATATTTGTTTTTTTTTTAGAAAGTAAAGCTCATTATTAGGATTTTATGAATTTCTGGCAAAGAAATAGAAAGGTGCCTGAAGTTGAAATTTGCCTGAAGAAGGAACACAGAAAAACACGGAGGTGTGCAAATACATTTTTACGGTTATTACATTTTTGGAAATCAATTTTTGTATTTTATGAAGCTCCTGATTTATAATTTATATTGCAACTAAAATCATTACTTTATAAAAATTGTAATATCATGAAATAACATCCTCAAAAGTAAGAGGACATTGTTCTGAAATAGAACATTCTAATTATTTATTTATAATACTGACAACTTCTGCAGCAATAAATTGTTTGCTGCAGTATGCAGTTGTTGTTATTGTCAAATAACTTAATATCGAAGGGGATTTTACAGCGACCAGCACATTGCCGATCACAAAATTGGACCATAAACATGAAAATCTAGTCGGACATTCAATGTGGTGAACGTGTTGTGTTACGCAATGTTATCTAAACGTTAGAAATAAAATAAATATTCTAAACAAATTTCATTTTAAGCATTAATATAACAAACGTAATTAGAGACAAATGGAATTTATAATATTCTCGGGTGAGTTACATTCAAGATGTCATGTTTAGCATTCAACTCTTCTTTGTCGTCTCATTTCCATCCGTGCTAGTTCGTATTCAACGGGTGCAGGACGCCCTTGTGGAATTAATTTTTGTGCTAATTCAGGATTATTTCAGAGATTAATTACGTCGGATTGTAGAAATTTTATTACATTTGCGAGAGGAGAAGTCTTATTATTTTAAGAATTGTTTCTAGAAAAATATTCTTATTTAAAATGATTGCTTCTTAATTATTAATTTATTCACAAGATTCGTCCACAAGATTTAATCAATTTTAAAATTAAATTACTTGGTAATCTCGATTTTCTTTTTAAAAAATTGGCTGATTTACAAGCATTTTTTCGGCCATTTTCATAGAACGTGAGATCGTGGTTATGCATTTTCTACCCGTGCAATACCCTGGCATCTCCATCGTCTCCAGTAGCCCATGCATATTCATGAGACAAAAACCACTCACCAACGGATGACTTGAACTCCACAGGCCTCGAACAAGGTCCGTCACCTTTGCTGGTGGAGCACTTGACACAGACGAAGTAGTTCTGGTTGGCTTGGAGATTGGATATGGTGAAGTTCCTCGGATGAAGAGGAAGATTGTGACTCACCCATTTCGAGTGGGGGAGAACCAATGAGTGAGAATGAAGAATGGTGTAACCCTGCGTAGGTGGAATGGTGAATAAAAATGATTTTTAAAACACTGCATTGAATTTTTTTTCAAGAATGTCAGACTTTCTCATTGCTCGTGTTGCAACAGTCACGACTAGTTTTCTAGAGCACTTATAGCCATCTTTTTTCCTTCGTTAGGTGCAACTCGAAGGTTTCAATATTTCAAGACTTTCAGACTTTCCGAGATTTTTTTGGAACGCAACTCCACAAGTCATTGTAAAAGCTTATTTCGCTTTCCTTCGATCTCATTTTGAAGCAATAAAAAGCACGTAAAAACACGCCTCTATTAAATAGAAAAACTCAAACAAAACCTAAGGAAATATCTTTCGTCCATTAAATGCTATTTCAAAAAATAAAATCAGCCTTAATTCTACCTAATTCCGGAGGACAAAAATGTGGCATTTACGAAACACATCTGCCCAGATGACAAGACCTACTTTTATGTGTCCATTAGGCAACAGACATTCGGTCCAGTAGACCAAAGCCGAGTGCTGGTCTGCCATTTCCACTATGGACAGGATTGGGGCGTCTGTTGGGACTGAATTTGAAAAAAATGAAACCAGAAATGAAGAATAATGAGTAATTTTATTTTATCACAAGCCCATTGAATAGTTATGCGTGTGTATTATTTATTTTTTCGTTCAGCTTGAAAAGCGAAGAAGAAATTTAAGTCGATAGCTTAAGAGACGCCATCACGTAAGGCGATATCTTCAAAGAAAAAGAAGGCATAAATTCAAGTTTATTTTCAAACTGAATTTGAAATGTTCGCTTGTTTCACAGTTGTCTACAGTTGTCTACAGTTGTCTACAGTTGTCTGCAGTTGTCTACAGTTGTCTACAGTTGTCTACAGTTGTCTACAGTTGTCTACAGGATCTCTAAATATTGATGCGACGCTGTCACTTTGCTCCTCTCGAAATGACACAAGAAGATGAAATGAGACACGTTAAAATGACGAAGGTGTCACGCGTTTGATTAACGAAGCTCCTTAATCCCAAAAAACTCTGTAATTTAATTAACTACACTGAGATGATTGATGTGCTGCTTTGGAAAATATTTTAATTAATTTTCATTTTTTAAGAAATTAAAGAATGTTTTATAATTTATTTGCTCATTTTTTAAAAGTCCGTTTTTTAATTTAACTTGAGTAATTTCTAATCAAAGATAAGTTAAACAATAATTAGAAATATTCATCATTCAAATTGTTAATTAAAATCTAGTTAACTACTTTCCAATCATTAGGATTTGCATCGTACAATAAAAAAATTAAAAAATTAAAAAATAACATCTTATAAGTATCAAAATAATCTCAATTTTTATTTAAAAATATAGTTAACTACTTTCCAATCATTAAGATTTGCATCACGCAATACAAAAATTATAAAATTATAAAATAATATCTTATAAGTATCAAAATGATCTCAATTTTTTTTTTTTTTTGGAGTGTGTGGAGCTGTTAGTCCAAGATGAATAAATTAGGGGTGGTCATATGTGGAAATAAACCTTATCATCAGAGAGCACTTTTGCGCTACATAATTGCATGTGCCGCATTTGTGACATTACGTAATTACACCTTGCGGAACCGTATAGGACGTGATGGCTCAAAATAACCATCCAACCATTTTTATAGCGCCGCTATTTGGCGGTTCAAGCTGTTTTGCTTTTTGCTTATTTGTTTCTTACCTTCATTCGTAGCAGGAACTTTGTCATCCAAACTACTGACCTGCACGCCGTTATTATTATTATTATTATATTATTATTATTATTATTATTATTATTATTATTATTATTATTATTATATTATTATTATTATTATTATTATTATTATTATTATTATATTATTATTATTATTATTATTATTATTATTATTATTATTATTATTATTATTATCGTTATCATTATTATTATTATTATTATTATCGTTATCATTATTATATTATTATTATTATTATTATTATTATTATTATTATTATTATTATTATTATTATTATTATTATTATATTATTATTATTATTATTATTATTATTATTATTATTATTATTATTAGTAGTAGTAGTAGTAGTAGTAGTAGTAGTAGTATTATCGTTATCATTATTATTATTATTATTATTATTATTATTATTAATTATTATTATTATTATTAGTATTAGTATTATCGTTACTATTATCAGTATTAATATTATTGCTGAGATTATTATCGACCACTTACCATCTTCGGCTGTCAAAAAGTCCATAGGCGGACTGGGCAGACTGTTACCACTTATTCCAACGGCAATGACCCTCGCCTCGTAAGTGGTGAAGGGCTTGAGACCAGTCAGTAAGACCCATTTGGTGTACACTTCATCGGTCTGTTGAAGTGTCGATGAATCGTTTCTCACCTGGTACCTTACAACCCAGTGCCTGACCTCTACAGGTGCCTGCGATGGCGCGTAAAAGTGTTGGGAATGTTTGGACGAAAAGTGGTGATGTTTGTAGTTCTGATTGTGAAAGCGATCCTGGATCCATTCTATTCTGGCCGAGGTGGAATGGACTTCGGTTGCCCTCACGTTACGAGGAGAACTCGGAAAGCCTTTAAGAGAGATTGTTTGGTTCTTGTGATTTAATAAGTAATTTAACTAATCCTGACTTTTAATACACTTTTTTGTTAGATTGTTTTAAATCAAGTTGGAGCAGACAATTCGTATAAACATTTGGAAACTATTAACAACAATCGATGATGAAAAGTAAATACAAACAACAACAATATTAATAGGACACGAATTTCTCTTCCGCTAAGTCTGAAAGATCACGAAATAGTTTTACTATCCTCACTTGCAACATGGATGGCAACCTTCTGAGCTATAAGGCCGATGTCTGAACGTGCAACGCAGGTATATTCCGACGATTCGGCAATATTTTCCACCCTCAATACGCTATCTCCGACAGACTCGGTATTCAATTCTTGATCACCCTTCATCCACTTCACCCAGGGAACTGGAGTTCCACCAGCGATGCACTTGATGTCTTTGCTCTCTCCGTATTCCAGGATGATGTCTCGAGTCATGCCAGGATGAAAGTATGGAGGAACGTATCGACCTTTGAGTGTTAGTTTCAAGGTTAGTTTGTTACGATTGTCTCTGTTTTTATGACTCTGACTGTGTTTATGGATTTGTCAGACTTGTGTTGAATGTGTTTCAATGTCGTTTTATATTTGTGATGCTAAACATGTAACTCATCAAAAAAAAAAATGTGAAAATAAATATTTTATTGACTGCTTAATTTAAACTTATTATTGTTATAACTTAAATATTATATATATATATATAATATTTTATTTTATTATATTATTTATATTTATTATATCTATTACAGGATCCCCCAGTAGTTTCTGGGATTCGAACTCCTAACGAATCTGCACCAAAGTGAAGACTTAACAAGTGTATTCCCAGGTAAATGAGAATCCGTGAAAGAGGTAAGTACGTCTGCTCCATGCACCTGCATCACCTTGTAGCACCTGTATCACCTTAATAACGTTCCAAACTGGACGATTGGAACTCAAAACTAGCTATGAATACCTTATTAGTAAGAAATAAGTCCAGTTTTATGCAAAGAAAGTTTTTAATTAAAGAAATAAATAAACTTATTCGTACAATCTACGATTAGATATTAGTTACAAAAACTGGTATATGGATAAATAATAATCTACTGATTATTTAATTTAAATAGCAATATTATAATATTCTCTTACTATATTTTTTATTATAATAAACCTCTTACTATATTTTTTATTATAATAAACCTCTTACTATGTGTATTACAAAACTAGTATAAATTTACTACTTAAATGTTATCGATGGCAGATATTTTTTTTGTGCTTTAAGCGCGCAGATATTTGTTGGTCCAGTAAGGAAGGTGTTCTGTTCATTTAAGATACAAACGGTCCTCAAATGGCTCGCAAAGTAGAGTGTTTCAGATGCAGAGGCATTTTATTTCTTGCATAATTATTCTACGATTGGAAAGCCTCCTGGGTTTGGAACGTCTTCCAAAAAGCATTTACAGAAACGAGATGAGGTAATGCAGCCGTCCGAAGAAACATTTCGAGCACTAAAAACCTGCCTTTAATGACGAGTTGAGCCGGCTGGGAGAACGAGATTCCGATGCTGTTGAGAGCGTAACATTCGTAGTTCGATTCGTCTTCTTCTGCTGCACGGAGGATTTCAAGACTCCCTGGAAATTTGGAAAATGTTTTTCGTTTTAATCGAGAAAATTTCGAATGCCGAAAGACAGTAACAACAGGGTAACAGATTGAATTTAAAACATTGCATTTAATGACGACTAGTCCCATGTTCGTGATTAAACAGTAGTAGTAATATCGACAAGTCTGTTTTTAAGAAATTTGTTTTAAACAAATTTGGACACATAATATGTTAATTTCGTCGCTAAGTCATTGATAAATAAAACTATAATACCAGAGGAATATAATAATGGACAGCATTCAAACTCTAAAATGTTCCAAGGAATCAAGAGATCTTTTTTTTTAGCAAATTTATTTATTTATTTAACAACGATAAACCAACAGAAAAGGAAAATCAAAGGAAATAACTCAAGGATTTATCAGTCTAAACTTTCTGAAAAGATGTTCAAACATCATAATTTATTAAATAAACACCCTCATGAACATAAAAATATATGTATAATATTAACATAATTATTAAAATATAATCATTTTCAAGAAATAATTTGACTGAAAACAATTATTCCACCCTTATAACTCAGTCGAAATAGATAAGTTTTCGATGCCATTTTCTGCCTGCTACACTTAGGAATAATGCAAACACGAAGCTAGCCAAGTGATACTTCTGCATTTAGATAAAATCATTGGCCATTGATCAGACATCCATTTTTTTCTCTCCCTCAGACGCTGGCAAAGCAGTCTAATTGTTGACGCGATCTCTTTAATGGCGCCAAAGACAGAAAGGCAAGTGCTTGCTGCCTGAGTTATGGGCAGACATTATTTAGAGGACCAAGTCAATTTATACATGATTGGTTCTCCAATGGAAAACATTTATATCGATCACTCTCACGTCTAATGCGCCTTTTTTGGTATTATTACTTTTCCCGGGATTTCCACGATCCACGCCGCTATACAAATCGATTGCGCGTGCGTTGGCTGCAATTGGAGAATTAGAATTTTCTCGGAAATTTTTTTTTTGTAGAAAGCTTACGTTTCAAGTCAATGTAGAAAATTTTAATTTAGAGTTTGTCTCGGAGTAACGTAAAAATAATTTTGTTTAAAGAATTTAAAGATAAATATAAATATTTTATAAACTTTTCAAATATTTTAAGCCTCCATTTCCTGAAAATTTTTCCATCGCTTCCGGGCTGAGACGACGTAAAACATGAGAAAATGAGGGCAGCTTAAAACGGCCCTTCTTAATTTGTGTCTCGCAGACATGATATACCTGAGATAATGGTACCAATCAATTGATATTACAAGCTTTTATTTTTAACCTGTTTTCCTGGCAGGCGTTATTTAGCCAGAAAGTTGCATCCGGCATCTAAATAAAGCAACGCTTCCGCAAACCGAAGAGCATTTACGATGAAAGTGTGGCAAATCAAAAAGTGCAGACGATGACTTGATGGCCGATGGAGCTGAATATTGCATTTTTATTCCAGCTGGAATATTCCGGGCACATCGCAAAAATGTTCAGTCCGCGTGGCTCGTTGAAATTCCAGACAAGTTGTGACAGAACGAGAAATAAATAATGCAACTGCCATGCAGCCGACATAAGGACAGTCTCGTCCTTGCATATTCACAAGACATGACTTCAAAAGACTTCAGCTACATTTTTCAAACTTACGTTTCGTCAAAGAGTTCTTTCTTAATCGAGAAAAGTTTCATGATAATAATAAGATGATAATTGCTTAGTTTTTATTTATTTACTTATTTATTTATTTATTTATCAGACAAGATCGAAGGGTTTTAACCGCTTGCATGACCGACAGATGCATTTTGTCAACAAAGAGCAGCATATTGGACCGATACACATTTAGAGCACATATGTCATACCATAAAAGTTTAAAAGTCCTGGTGATTATGAAAGCAATCAAGCAAAAAAAATTAAATATTCATCTTAAACAAGAAAAAACAGATTTAGTTATTAATTCTGAACATATTGAGATGAACGATTTGTTGAAGAAATTTAAAAACTTTTGCTTCGTCGAATGCATCATTTCATCGAATGGAAGGCTCGAGATTGAATTGATTTAAGCTCAAATCTTCCATTCTTTGTCGGATAATAACATCGATCAGCATCATCATCATGATCATCATCATCAAGATTATTGCCGTCGAAATCATCGATTATCATCGTCGTAGTCGTCATCGTCATCATCATAATCATAATCATAACAATCACTCATCACATCGCAATTAAACTCGGACAACGAAACGCTATCAAGCGTAATTTTTTAAATGCAATATTTCGCTTCATTATTTCTTAAAATAAAGAAATTCATTTTAAAATAAAAGTTTAAAGTCTAAATTATCGCCACTAAAAAAAAATTGCTTAACTCGGTCTACTAACAATAACTAATTATTACATATAATTCAATTGTATCTAATAAAAATAAAATTAAAAAATATCAAAATCATATTTAAGTATTTAACTAAAACTAATTCACCTGATGGAAGAATTGTTATCCTGGGATCAGACAGGTTGACAGGGAAAGAGTTCTTGAGCCAGTGGATGGTTGGAGGTGGATTTCCAACTGATCTGCAAGACAAGGTGACACTCTTGTTCCTCTCGATGTTCTTCGATATCGGAGGATCCAGTATTTCTGGGAAGCCCTGTGGAACTGGAAAATGTACAAGTTGTACTGTTCTACTTTAAACAAACTTGCATTAATTTATTTATTTAAATAAATAATTTACTTAAAGAGACTAATATCTTTTCTTTTAATGAAGTGTTAAAATGATGTTCTCTTGTCTTAAAATGTTGTTTTAATAAAATGCTAAAAGTCATGAATTTATAAATGGTTATAAACGTGTTTTGTAAAAACATTCGAGGAAAGCAATTTTTCCACTTTTAGTTGTGTGTGCAGTGGCATGAAAACATTAATAAGACTCGGACAAACACGCACATTGGAGTTGATCAAACAGCACACCAATCAAGTCTGGTTCGTACAAAAACACAGAAGCGGGTTGCGATCTAATTCAATATGGGTAGTCCCTCCTATCTCCCACAACCACCCCAAAACCACCCCATCCCCTCAATCTGAGCCATCCCTGACTACTTTTTAAATGTTTTCACGAAATTAATGGCAGTTTATTTTTTCAACAGAGCATGAAATATTGTTCGTAGAGATCTCGGCAAGATCTTATCAGCCGTTATTATTTTATTTTATCGACCATAACTATATTATTATATTATTATTATTATATTATATTAGCTTAATGAATTATTACACTGTATTATACCAGCTATTATATTATTACTTTATTAACCATAATTACATTATATAACAAACAATGGATCAGGTTAGAAATCTCTTAAGCAGATCAACATCCCAATTCTAAAATAATTTCATTGTTGTCATTTTGAATATATTTCGAATTTTATTTTGATCCAAATCAACTAAGTTTTATTCCTTAATTAATTCGTATATACAATAAAGTAACTTCAAATCTCACATCATCACTCAACAAACACTTCTGTTTAGAGTAAATTATTTAATGTTTTTTCAATAAATTTCATTTAATTATTAAAAATCTGAACTATGGTTCTCTCCATCTTCTTGTTTAGCTGAAATTTTTCCCTTGAGATGCAGCAAGCTCTCTTATTGGTCGCAGGTTCCTCGTTAGTGAAATTAGATTGCAGCCTCCTAGTGCTTGCTTCCTCTGGATTTTCCCCGAATAATGAATGGGTGAATTATCTATGGAATTGATGAATGCATTGCTAAATAAATGAATGCATTGCTTAGTGAATGAATGCATTGCTAAATTAATGAATGCATTGCTTAATGAATGAATGCATTGCTTAGTGAATGAATGCATTGCTAAATGAATGAATGCATTGCTAAATGAATGAATGCATTGCTTAATGAATGAATGCATTGTTGAATGAGTGAATGCATTGCTTAATGAATGAATGAATGTAAAATTGCAGTGAATGTTGTTGGCACAAGCGATGAATGATGCATGAGGTCAGCGCCTTTCCAATTCTAAGATCGGAATGATCTAAAAAAAAGAGCTAAAAAAAAAGTTGACAACTAATCAATATTCATCAGTCCAGTGGTTTTTCATGCAGCTTAATGAATTGGCTTAAAAAAGCAAAAATTCTGTTTTTTGAAAATATTTGTATTTTGCAAAATCTTGTTGCAAATTGAAGAGATCTGATCTAATGCAATTTGTAGCCCATTTGTGACTCATTATTGGAGACCTATTCTTCAAAAAGTTATTTAAAATTTAAAACTTTTAACGGCTTCATCGTTTTATTTTCTCCGTCATCTTTAACTGTGATTTATTTTAAAAAAATTAAAGAATTCGCATAAAAATAATAAATCAAATCAAGCCGTAATTGCAATTGTCTTGTTGAATGACTTTATCAGGGATAAAATTATTTTTACTTTCTAGAGGCAATGTGCATTTTAAAAATTTTATGAAATAAAAATTTAATTAAATAAATAGAAATCAAATAATTTTATCAACTTAATCTATATAAAATAAACTTAAAAATACGCTAACGAAGCTAAGTCCAAATTTAAATTAATAAATTCTTAGACAACAAAATGGAAATAGAAAGGTTCCCGCTGAAAAGTTCAGAAGGTACGAAAAAGTAGTTTTCTCAAAGGTGACGAGTTTAATTAAAATTCCTGTTAAAACTAACAATAAAAAACAAGAAACCCCACAAATCGCAAAATTGCTTCCACTTCCAAGAGGATATGCTGAATAAAATACGTGTTTGTAATTAACGGAAAATCATTAGGCAGGCGAATGAGTTTGAAGGAAATTTCTCTAACGATTTTTCATAATTTGAACTTTAACAATGTCCGTGAAATTAACGAATGCAGCGGGTTTCCAGAAATTTTTTCGGACTTTGAAAGAAGAAATCGATTCAAGTTGATGACCTTTTTTGTGTGCCGCTAATTGCGTCGAACAATTGTTCCTGAGATTCGCTTGAATAAAATTGAATTAGCATTGTTGCTTATGAAAGTACTGCGGCAAAATTATGCGAGATATTTATTATGTTTGTTGGCTAATAATGTAATATTAATTGATTGTTTAATTTATTATTAATTATGTAACAATTATAACAAAAATATGTCATATTTTATAGTGATTTTCACCAACAAATACCACAGGTTGATCGCAAGTCAAATATTTTCTTTCTTCTTATATTTTTTATTCATCAACAAGAAATCATAAAATATTTAAAAAGATAGAAACTACGCTGAAAGATTGCCAAGAAACAGCGATGTAAGTGACGGATGTTCCGCGGAAAGCCAGAAATGCGTGGAAGAACTCCGAACTGCTCACAAATAAACCCAAGAATCAGGTTAATAAGAAACAAACCTAATCGCGTTACGCAGATTAACATTTCTTCTGGTGTTTGTTATTTGTTTTTTTATCTCCATTATTGGTTCATGTGAGAAAATTGAGGTTCTTCAGACCTGTTTTGAAAAGGATGAACCATTCAGAAACCCAGAGACTGGCCCACATCTGAGGGACGAAAAACTTAAAAAACTTGGCTACAGATTTGATCTTCGAAATGTTGTTGCTGGGGATGCTGAAGGAGTTTTGGAACTCCACATTCTGACTTACGGGAAAGTACTGGCAGGTAGCTCTTTTAATCAGTCAAGTTAAGGTAGCTCGATTAATCAGTCAAGTAATAACTCGTTAACTTGAATAATATAAGGAAGACTGACATGTATATTCAATATTTCGGACCTGTTTTGTGCATAATGATAAATGCTATTGTTTTGTAATTTGTATTTTTATTTGAAATGGTACTGCGCTAGGACGGTGCGAATTTTAAATACGTATGTAATAATAACTAATTAATTATATTCAATATTTGAACTATTATTTAATTTATCTCCTAAATATCATTCTTCTACTTACTACACAGAAATCAAAAAAGCAAAGACTTTTGAATTAAAACGTTTTTCGAACCAAAAATTCATAAATAATAAATTCTTAAATAATGCAGATCAGGTTTTTTAAAACTTTTCTGAATGCTTTCATTTTTTACGCTGAAAATAACAGAAAGCCTTTCCATTTTCTGCCGTCCATATTCTCAGATTTCACCTCCAAAAGCTTTCATCCATTTATTCATTCACTCACTCACTCACTCATTTTGTGTTAAACCTGTCCAAGTAGTTACCCATCCTTTGAAATGTATTTCGAAATGCAGTAATGCACTTTTAGCTTTATATCTTTTAGAATTTAACTTTAGTGAGGGAACATTACAAACCCTTGCTCTTGCTCTTACATATTACACATTCTGTGGGAATGTGGCATTGTTCATTTAAATTTTCTTTTACAATTTGAAAGAAAACAAGCCATTAATTATTTAACAACGGAAATGGCTTAAAAAGTAACAAAGCAAGCAGAAAGCACAAAACATCTTCACAATCCTCAGTATTTTTTCATGGAATTTTAAATAGCCAACTTATCAGTGCTCAACAATTTTAAAATAATACTGATGTTCTTATATAAAATTATTGTGTTATTATTGCTAGAACATGCAGATCTAAATCAAAATTTAAATGGTGCTTTTACGGCCAAACCACAGATGTCAGAGGGCGGCATGAAACTACTAGTCAGTGCAATTTAAATTACACGCTGTACACGGGTCGCTAAAATTATAAATTACAATTGCGTCTTTTTCATTGCGCTGATTTTATCGTCGACATCGGAAACAATTTATTCCAGTTAATGACAGGAATATATTAATTAATATCGAGGTTAATTAAATTAAATTAAATTAATTCGATGTCTTTGTTCCTGCAAAATCACAAATCACGCACAAGTGAAAGCAATTCCAGTAGAACTTTTCAATCTCGTTCTCGACATTTCCAGTAGAAATTAAACAAACCTGGAATCAAAATCGATAGTACATCCCGAAAACAACAAACAGTACTCGGCCACTGAATCGGCTGAGACTCAAGTCATAAGTCAAGTCTAAGTGATGCATAAGACTTTCTCCCTTGCTTCAATCAAGATGGAAGTTACGTATGGCAGTTTAGGCTTTGTCATTTGTTACACCAGCCTTTGGAACATTACGTGCTTCCGCGGCTATGTCCGAGACTTATGACCTCGTTAATGGCTGACAATCACTGGATACTTCCAGAATAAAAACAATTTTTCGTACGAAATCTAATATTTCACGTCATCAAGGAACAATTTGTTTAAATAAGAAACATTTCGAAATTCTTATTATTGTCGTAAGATAAATAACATTTACTCATATTTTTAGAGTTGGAAATTTAACAAACTTATAAAGATTTGTCGATAAAGATTTCGACTTTTCATAGATAAACAAATATTAACTTATCTGTTGAGAAAGGAGCAAAAACGCGCTAACTAATATCTTTTAAACTTATTTGTTTATAATTAATGTAATAAAATGTCGAAAACGTTTTAGAATATTTTTTAAGGAACAGGATAAAATAAATTGCACACTGCTACTTTGTTTATGACAGGAATGAGTGCTTTCATAACCCTTTACAATGAAGACTAAAGAGGAATAAAGAGGAAAGATAAACATGCCAAGACAAAAACAAATGTAAATGCAAATACAAATACAAATGCGAATACAAATACGAATACAAATACAAATCCACATCGGACGTTTTGTTTAGTTTAGATCGAACAAACGGACTGAATAATCGTATGGTATTTAAAAATTACCTGCATCTTCATCTATGACTTCCAGGAGAGCATTGGCAGTTCCGAGCACCATTTCTCCTTTTTCCACTCTGCATTCGTAGGCGCCAGTGTCCTTTCCATCCTTGAGCGGGTTGATCCTGAGGATTGAACCTCCGATGTCAGGCTGCTTGGTGTTTATCCTAGTGATTGAAAATCTACTCCTGCTTGGCAGAGGTCTGTCCGATTTGAGCCAAGTAACTTCGATCGAATCGTAGTCTGTTCGTGCTGATTTGACTCCCAAGTGTGAGCTCAGGTCGATTGCTCTGAAATGGCAGAAGAAAGAGGCCATGCTTCCGCCAAGGACTTGAAGTCTCGAAGGCGTCATGCTCACTGATACGATGGGTAGACTCCTCTTTCGCTGAGATTTGAATGCTGAATTATTCGAAGCGTTTTGGTCGAAATTCATCCAAGTTTGCTGACGCATGAAATAAGTCTGACGACGTGTCTTCAGCGAATTTCTGTCGTGAAATGAAGTGAATTGCCACTTGTTTCTTGCATGTTTTTCCATTTCGTGCAGGTGTTTGGAAGAAAATCCGTGAAATTCGTGGTCTAAAAAAAAAAAGTAATTTTTGAATCCGCGTTTTCCAAGTTTACGTCTGACTTTGGGTTTCATTTAGCAATTTCGTTCTAATCACATCCTGGAGAGGTTTGATGAACGCTCCATTGAACTGATTGTGATTGATTGCAACGTTCGGTTCAACCAAGATTAAATTTTTAATTAATTCCATTCAAATCTCAAATTGAAACCTACAATTTATTGTGCGAGTTTCTTAAAGAAGGAACAATAAAGTTTTAGTAGTGTTTGCTTTAAAAGTTCATATTAGAGACCAAATTGTTTTTTAATAATAATTACCGAACGCTTGTATGAGTGAAAAAGGGCGGGAATGAGGTTTGCAATTGAAATTCATGACCCACCATTTTCAGAAGTATGCCTCAGTTTGCTCGTACAAATTGGACACAGGAGCAAGATGGTGAGGATGATTCTCCGATTCACTACATTAGATGCCATTTTAGTAGCCATTCTGAAAATGTTATTGAATGTTTTAAATGTTTCCTCTAAAATATATTTTAGTTTTGTTTTTTTTTAATTTTGCAGATTAAAGTATAATTTAACAATAATACAGCTTAAAAATCGGATAAACATTGCAATAAAATCTTGAATATGGGTGTTTGAAGGCTGGTTGTTCACCAATAAAATTGTTTCTTTTACGACATCCAATCGATGCAAGAAATCATGAAAGTTGCATAAAATTTAACATCAACATCGTTTTGCCGTTGGAAATGCCATTAACGGTTTTAAGCGACAACCTTTGCTGTTAAAATTGAATTTTTGGATGGCCATAATTTCATGTAACAACCGATAAAACTCAACATGACGCATAATCGAGCAGAAGCGATAATAATTTCATTTAAAGATTTCAATAAAATTCAATAAACTAATACTCGTTCATTTATTATCTCAATGGCGTGTCTGCTGAAGAAGAAAAAAAAACGAATATATCGGGAATGCAACTCAACCCAGGTATTATAAGTTGACATCAATAATGCAAACGAGGATATCTCTGGACCTATGGAAAACTGCAGTAAATTCGTGCAAAGCAGTGAATAGACATTTGTTATTTTTACGAGGCCCCAGACGAATTGCTGTCGCGGGAAATTGTTGCAAAAAAAAAAAGAGAGAGAGAAAAAAGAAGGTTGCCTGGAACTCCCGAATATTTTCAATATTGTCCAGTTTAATCCGGAAATACCAATTTTTTTTTTAAATAAATGTAACAAGATATTTATTCATTTATTCATTCATTTATTTATTTTGAATTCAGGATCACCTCATCATCTCCAAAAGAGAAACAAATTGAAGATGAAGAGTATGAAGAGAATATCGATGAGAATAGCAGGAGTTAAGAAGCATCAGATTGTATCGGATAATTGTATCGGAGTTTATGAGTGATGGACGAGGATAGCATGGAGGGGATTCCACGTAAATTCTACGATGGTCCCTACGTGACTCTGCTTGGACTTCAAGTCTCGAACAACCAGTCACTCATCATATTAACGTTTCCTTTGACCTTTTAAAAACTCCAGGCCATTAAATTACACATTTTGTCTACGATTTCATTATTATTTTAAGGAAAATACTTAAATATACTTAAAATGTGAAAAGTTTTATTTATTTATATATAAATATATATAATATATATATATATATTAAAAAATCATTACATAAATTGGTACATTATCGAGGAAGAAAATAATTAAATCCGAAAATCTTTGGTCTTCCACTTAAAAATGGCAATAAAATTTGCTTCCGATGGCTTTGAACTTGATTTGCAGTTTCATTAACGAATTAAAATGAATGAACCAAAAGAACGATGAAACGAAGAAACAAAAATACTCTTTTTTTCTCTCGCGTTATTTGAACTTACTCTTTAGAGTTAGGAAATGGAATTAAAATAGAAAATAAGAAAATAAAAAAGATAATAATTTCAAAAAACAACAAAATAAACTGCATAGTTTATAAGTTTAATTATTTCACTTCTTCTGCTTATTAATCATTATTACTATTATTAAATATTTCATCTGAATATCATCCACCCACTTCTGTCGTCCGCAGCTGGAGTTTTCAATCATGCGAAGAAAGGATTTTATTTCCAATTAGAGGTGGAATTAATGTTGATGACGAGGTGAAAGACGCTCATTACGATGACGACGACGATGATGAGGCATTGATTGGGGAATGAGATACACAGTCCACAGGAGAATCACCAAGTAAGTGACAATAGTCTTCTCTCTCCGTATCTTCTCTAAAAGCCACGTATCTTTCCGCCATAATTATCCAGACGAACGATCGAGCAGCGGATAAAGTGAGGAACTGGATGGAGGACGATTATAAGAAATCCACACGATTCCAAAGACTTTCTTCCACAATCAGGCCATTATAAGAGGACACTGCTCATGAATATTCACGACTCCCAGGCAGCGTGCTTTCCAGCAGGAAGGGTTGAGACGTCCTACCACGTGCGTGGATGTGATGCTAACGACCTCGTTTAGCTGCAGAATTTATGTGAAAACTCTCGCACAGAGCAATTACTAATTATTAATTATTAATTATTAGGCTCTGGATGTTTTAGTAATGAGTATTAATTATCTGAGTAATTTATTAATTAAGTGGAAGTTAATATTAAGTAATGTTGCATGTAAAAAGGCCATCGTTTCTTTTGTCGATTTTTGAACAATAATCGATATTACAGGATTTTTAGAGATCAAAGATCAATATCGTAATCAATAGTGATAATTTTTGAGGTAATAAAAGATTTATAACTAACTACGTAACCTTAACTAACTCGTTAATTTAATTCAAAAGTTTTAATTCAAAACAAATGTCTACATAACAATTAGAAAAACGGCTGCATTAATTAATTCAGATTACATTAATTAATCAACGCAGCATTTCAGGTTGTCAAAAGAATGATAAATCGAGGTAAATGTTAATAAGAAATCTCCATTATCTTCATTTCCTCTTTTGAAACGTAATGGGGAACATTATCTTGAATGAATTCATGAACATCTCTTGAAGCAAGTCAAGCAGAAAAAGATGATATGGCGACGATTTGAATGAAATCTTTATCCACGATTTTCCTGGCCTCATTTTCACGACAATGTAATCTGGATTATCATCGTCTGCTTCGTTACCGCCATCTTAGTTATCCTCTTTCTCATTAATGCCAATCTCTGTCGTAACTGTCATCTCCGTCATCGTCACCTTCATCATCCGACATTATGCATTGACGTTATCGGCTTGCGCAGAATTTCGGCTTAAGAACAAGAATTCCTGAAATATGCCACTTTCAAGAAGTAGGATGCACGGGATGACACAAGTTATTTGTAATCTATATTTTTATATTTTTCTCTCTTTCATAGCTTCCAGATATTTGCAATTTAATTTCTTAACCATTCCAACTGCTTATAAGATCTTAAATTACATCCTTTTAATTATTAAGAGATAAGGTTTTTAAATGGAATGCTCGATCTTCAAACAACCCGCCAGTAGATAAAGAGTAAGTTCGAACTTGATTTGACACGTTGAAGGAGGAATATGGTAACACTAGGCACATGGAGCCTTACAAATTAACTGTTATTATAACCACAACGTCGGAATTTGAAGTGCATTTTGATAATCGGATAATTCCCATTGCTGACTAACCAGATGAGATCGTATTCCCCATTTTCGTCCTTTCGAAAACTTTATTTTAAAGAAGTAATTCTTCTGCAGCACGAAAACCATAATTGAAACCGGTTTTAAGATTTAAATAAAGTCACTAGCATCCAACAGTTTCATTAAATATTCCTACAAACTAGGACCCTAAAATTTATTGGTCAATCATAACAAACTAATCGCCATAATTACTGAATATTCATCATGCTAATACAGCCATTTATTTATAGAAAAGAAAAATATCGGCTTGCAGAAGCTTTAGGCCGTCAAGAGCGCCTGTGGCGTACAAAGCTAGCAAGCAGGGCTGAACAGGAAGAGCTGGAAAGACCAAAATGGCGCCGTAAACAAAAGCATAGGAAGACCGCAGTGGGCAAATAGGAATCATCATTCTGTGTCATCTTAGGCTGGTCAACTCTATTTTCAAAGCAGTTTCTCGTGAAATTAGGTGGAAAGTGGTGAATTGAATGGTTAAATGTTTTTAATTCACACTGAAAAAGAAGACAAGATGAATCGAATATGGAGACAATTCAGAATCAAATCTCAGAATGCAAGTTTTTAAGAAATTGCTTCGATTCTTCTTACAGATATAAGGAGACTTAAAATACCAGTATTAATTAATTACAATAAATTAGAAGTACAAAAATTATTTTAACATTAAAAATATTTTATTTGATTCAATTATCTCACTGAATTAACAAGTATTGTATCGAAATAAATTACAACGACAAATATTAAATTAATAAAGAAAGTCAAATATTAAAAATGAACTCATGAATGTGTTAACAAGCATTATACTAAAAAAAAAGTATTGTAAAAATATATCGTAATATAAAAAGAAATCGCTATATAAACGATTTTATTAAACGCTGCAATTGTTTTACAAAATATGCTTTCATAAACTTTTACAAACATGCGAAAATATAATATGCCTTATAATAATGGTATAATTCTATAATTTCTGATGGAACATGTACTATGACATGTCTTTGTTTTTCGAAATAGTTTTCAAATAAAGTGATTGCCTTCCGGGTCATCAAATGAATTTGCGAATATCTAATATCTTGTTTAATTAATTAAGTTTAACAAATTAATTAACGCGGATAAGTAATCGCTACTTGAAATAATAAAAAAAAAGTATTGCATTTATTTAATAGTTTATTTTATTAAAGTCCAAAACTTGCTTAAGCTATCTCTTTTTTTTACTGTAACTGAACGATTAAGTCAAAATAATCAATGAAAATTGGAAAACCACTTGTTGAATTTTATACTTTTATTTAAGAAAAATACATGCATGTTAAATATTAAAATTCCAAGTCTCATTAGCAAAGTTACTCACAGTTCTTAATTATTTCCAGACAGGGCGGTTGGATTTCTTAATTTTGTCCTCCTCATCTTTTTCGACGGGAAGCAATCCATTCCACGACCTGGTGCCAAGAACCAAATGATCTGGATATTATCCCTTCTTCTTCTTTGTCTGCAAGATCCTTCTCGGCTGAACGTCGACAATTTTTATTCTGCGAACAATCGTCGCTGCCTCTTTGTATCTCATTTGGAGTACATCTTTGGATTCTTTAATTTTATCGTCCTCAACTTTCTTTTCGGCAGCAAACAATTCTTTCCAAGTCCGTTTTCCAAGTTTAGAATGATCTGGATACGTTCTACGTACGAGATTCTTCCACAAATCGTCAGTTTTGCTAGCCACATTCGGATACAGCTTCTCGAACGTGTGCAGACGTCGAAAATCAAGTTTTGCGAGAACCGGCTCGATAATGTCGTACGGTAGTTCGTCCAAACCGTCGACTCCTTCGAAATCTTTGAGGAGCAGATCTTGAAACTTTTCCACCAATCCTACTTCTTTGGACCTCCCTTTCGATGAGTGTCCGAAGCATCCCACTTTGGTGCTTTGGAAGCGAACTCCGAATGCCTTTGGTTGGTTCTTTTGCCTCTCCAAGAGAAAAAAGCAAATTGATTCGATGTGGTTCAATACATCCTCCCCTCGAAGACAATCATCGTCCTGGACGTCCTTCATCCAATCCTCATCATTGTCGTCTGCTTTTTCAACCTTATGTCGGATATACTTCCGGGGGGGTTCCTCAATTTCTGCACTTTCCTCAACTTTGCGTTTCTTTGAAATAAGGAGTTCTGGCATGCTTACCAAGTATTTGTATAAGAAAGTGGGAGACACTATTATGAGTCTTTGAATTATGTTCACCACTGGACATTTTTTATGGAGCTATGAATAAAAGATTCTGAATATACAAATTAAGCTAATTAAAAAAATTAATTAACGCGTTTAACCGCTACTTGAAATAATAAGTTAAAAAAAGTATTGCATTTATTTCAGTCTATTTTATTAAAGTCCAAAACTTGCTTAAGCTATCTCTTTTTTTTACTGTAACCGAACGATTAAGTCAAAACAATCAATGAAAATTGGAAAACCACTTGTTGAATTTTATACTTTTATTTAAGCAAAATGCATGCATGTTAAATATTAAAATTCCAAGTCTCATTATCAAAGTTACTCACAGTTCTTAATTATTTTCGGACAGGGCGGTTGGATTTCTTAATTTTGTCCTCCTCATCTTCTTTTTCGACGGGAAGCAATCCATTCCACGACCGGGTGCCAAGACCCAAATGATCTGGATATTTTCCCTTCTTCTTCTTTGCCTGCAACATCCTTCTCGGCTTAGCACGTCGACAACTTTTATTCTGCTAACATTCTTCGAATTGAGTTTGTTTAATAATTTTTACTCTTGTGTTTCATTCCAAAGTCCTTGACGCTTGGTCGCGCAATAAGCAAGTGTGTTTGCTCAAACGGAAATTTAATTTATTACTGAAATGTTAGACGGCTTGAAAGATTATATTAAACTTAGTCTGAGAAAATAAAGGCATTCGAAAACAATTTCTTTATGTAATAGATGGCTCGAGAAGAGCCTCATCATTAAAATGAAGGCAATATGTGGTATTTTTGTGAAACCAAAATTGTGTTCCAAAATTCACTGTGGTTGGTAAATAAATTCGGGGGTATGATCCTTGCAAACAAACCGATCGACCAACGTTTTTCCTAGATATTTAAACTACATTAATATGTTCAATGACAATTAAAATGATTTATTTATGTTTGGGAACAAACTATTTTCTACATAAAAATAACATGCGGTCATGTTTTTGATGAGTTGAAAATCATATTAAAATTGTGTCCCATTGTCGTTAATATTTAAAAAAATGAAAATAATATTATTAAATTAAATTTAACAATTTTTAATATCTTAGCAAATCTCTCTAGCATCAAATTAAAACTTGTCTTCTAAACCCATCTCGTTATTATGATATTCGCATTGCTTAAAATTCAGGCTCCCAGATTCATGTTGCGGTAGCTCGCATTTCCAGGAATCTATTCGGCAATGATATTGATTTAGAATATTTTTGGTTATGAGTCATTTATTACTTCTTTTACTAGTGATCATCTCTCGTCAGCTATCGCCAGGTAGGTGATTCGTGCTGTTTTTCTTTCTAGTGTGATCTCATGGTTGGTTAAATTAATAAGGTGCCGATATCAATAAAAATACAGGATTTTCAAAACGTTTTTAGTATTAGGTGTTTTATTGTATTGAAAAATAACCAAAACAGAAGCTGTTTTTCTATTTGACATTGCTTGTGGTATAGCACTTACCTCCTGATTTGAAGGAATCAAATGATTTAATGGTTTTAAACATTATGGAGAGCAAACACCATGAGGATGCTCTGCAATAATGTGAAATACATTAAAATAAAAATTGCTAATAAAATTCATCTGGGTTAAAATATTATTACCTCCTTTTATTGCTTTTAGTTAAATCTGGCTGGCCTGAAGGAACGTACGGCCTTCCGAGGGCAAAGTCTGGATGTCCCGCTGATGATGTTTTTAAGTGGAACCATGGTAACTTAACATTTTCTAAGGATTTATGCATGTTATTAATTGATTTGTCTGTAAATCTATTCTACCCATTTTTATCAATTTGTGATATTTACTGGAAGCGGTGAAATTAATTATTTTCTTTTATGAATTATTATGATTATGATGATTTTCAGGGAGGGTTTTTTTATTGCTTTATTAACATTCTACAAGCAGATTCTTTTTCTTTAAATTATAGTCGATGCAAAATTAATTTCTTAATTGGCAATTCTTTGCAGGAAAGAGAATTCATCTCACCAAACAGGGGAGCTATTCATCACCTTCAAATAATCTCTTTGGCTCCAATCCGAACAAGTCGGACCAAGTCGTCCAAGGGTTTTGCATAAAAAATGAGAGCAACAGCGATGGCTTGCACAGGTTTATGCCAGGTTCAATTGATTGGCACAAATTAATTTTCAACGATTTACACAATTATTACCCAGCGTTTAGTTGCTTAATAATGTATATTGGAAACCTCAAATTATTTTGTAAATCTAATTTGTAAATTTGCAAATAGTAATTGCCCATATTTATTGTCATATAGCCATATTTATTATTTATTTATCACTTTAACAAATAATTTCATTGATATCAAATAATTTAACAACAATGCCAGTAACGAGTGAACGTTATTATATTTTGATAGGAAAATATTGCGTCTTCAAGAAGGGCAGGTGTCCTACCTCGTTCAGAGAAGGATCAATTTACTGGGATGATGGCGGACCATTGTTGGGCAGAACGATACAGTCGGCATCTGGTTAGTTATTAGTTAATTACTGTTATGATACAATTAACATCTGGTTAAGCATTAGTTAATTACTGTTTCGTTTCGTTAGTTGTTAAGCGTTGCTTATTAGTTTCAATTAAGGCTGTCTTTCACATATTTAATTTCATTAAAAATAATCCATTTATTTATTTAATATTTTTGTAAGAGCCAGTTTGTAACACCAAAAAGTTCTTGAATTTCAAGAAAATTCAGAATTAAACGCTTAAAAAATACTTTGATATGAAAATTATGACAAATCAAACAAATTCTCAACAAAGCAAAACTTCGTTTGAAGTGCAGGTTACAATTAACAACAATTTAAAGGACTTACTTTACCTTCGAACGCGCCGAACATAATTAATTGGAACAACGAACTCTGCCGTCATTCCACGAACAAAACGTGTTACCAGGCGAATTGCCCGACGGGGTTTACAACCGAAACACGAGGATCGAGTTCTGCTGCAGGACAGACGGACATCACTTCAAAGCTATCGACCTGCCTGCCGATCAACCTTTCTACCTGTTCAAGTATGGAGACATGTGTCAACAGGTACAATTAGCACTGCTATTAGTTTATGATTTGTAATTGTTTCTATTATTTTATTATTAAATTATTATGCTAATAATTTCTATTAATTGTTAATTAATTTTTGTTATTGATTATTGTTATTAGGCTACGTTAATTCATTTATTATTTGTTATTAATCACTGCTTAATAAGATTTTATTTTATAAGTTTTGTTATTGGCTATTGCTATTAGCTTATGTTAATTTATTTATTATTGTACTGCTATTAGTTTTTGTTAATTCATTTATTATTGGCTGTTGCTATTAGGTTATGTTTGTTTATTTATTTCATTGATGAAATGATAATTTTAATGATGCTGAATATAAGTTAAAATCACTTGATTAACATTAAAATGGTAATGCCTTCCGCTCAGAAATTGATTCACACATTTCTCACATTAATGTTCATTTGTCGATGATATTCAGGAAAAAGTGTTTTTGATTTTTTTTCCTTAAGTTAGTGGATTTGGAAATCTTCATATATTCAATAATAACTTAATAATAATAATAATAATTCATAAATAACATAATAATAATAATAATTATTATGACAAAATAATGATTTATAAATGACTTAATAATTCATAAATGACAAGGTGTCGAAAATCTTCTTTTAGCTTTCTCTTAAACTCCATCATCAATCATGCTTTTCCTTAATTCTTATAAGGCATTTGAAATATAAATTTTAATATATTATTTTTGAAAATTTAAATCAATATTATCGGTATTATTATTAAAAATTATTAATGACATCGAGATAGCTGATGATGATGATGATTATTGTAATTATTTGGACTTGATATATTTATTGCCCGTGGTGGCATTTATAATTAATCGCAACCAGCTTATCATCTGTCGGAGTCAATTCATCAATTCATGACCCTGTCGTTGAAGATTTATTGTCTGAGAAATATGAGAATAACCATCATTTATGTTCTGCCATATCTTTCACTACTTCACTGAGACCTTTGACTTTCTTATAAATCAATGATAGTTGAAGATCTGTAAATTAATTCAAAGTATTTTATTACTACTGCAATAAAGAATTAAAGTGTAGTTTTTAATTGGTTTAATTAATTATTAGGCCATTGCAGTCAGTTTAGATAGAAGATGATGCTAGGCATAGAGTTGATAATATTAAATCATTGTCGTCGTCGTCATCATCATTATTATTATTATTATTATTATTATTATTATTATTATTATTATTATTATTATTATTATCATTCTTAATTATACATTTGACAGTCTTATCGTAATGCATTAAGGAACCAAGTTATTTTATTTAATAAAATTTTAAAACATGATTAGATTTCTATACTTAAGGACGTCATTATGTTTATTCTTGACATTTCACATTTAATTTAAAAATCTGGACCATTGGATTGAAATGCTTGTCCAAATTGATGCTATTTTATAAATTAATTTTAATTTATGTGACTGGTATGACTCAGTTCAATCAATCGTTTGTTTTTTTTAAATTATCTTTAGCAGATTTAAATCTAATAACATAATATTTAGATTAGGTAAATATTCGAATTTCTATATATTACTTGTTTAACGATTAATTGATTTCAATACTTGAATAGGTCAGCAGGATGAGTGTAGAAGAACAATGGGTACATTGGGTGGATGAAAAGTTCATGAATCTCAACCACCTGGGTGGGGTTCACCCGAAGGTCCTAAGACCCAGACACTCTCCTCCCTACACTCGACTCTATTACTGCTATTACGAACCTTCTGGTTATTTGCGTGTTTATTTGTTTCTAATAATTTAAATGAAGATGAATTTAAAGTACATCGTTGTCGTTAGTAACTGGCACGTAACACCATTATTACTTAAATAAGTACTTTAAGTTAATTAATTTCTTTTATATATATATATATACATTAGATGCCAGTGATGCCACATTATTAAGTCCTCAAGTTGTTTCTTAATCTACTCATATTTATGGGAGCAAATTAATAAATAACATCAATTTAACATCAGTTAGCATCAATTTACTATTATTATTATTATATTATTATTATTATTATTATTATTATATTGTTAGCTAAGGCATTAATTTCACAACAATTACCCATAGATGCCAACTACCCATCTGCATTTGCGTCTCACTCCGAAGTCTACCCTCAGTTCAGCTTCGGAGTTCAGACGATCCTCACCATCATCTATGTCACGGGGGCCATTCTGGCCATCATCTTCATGCTGGCTTTACTGCTAACCGGCTGCCAGAAGATCTTTGTCCACATCAGAAAGCACAGGAGAGGTCGCACTTCTTGCAACTCCCAGGAATCTTCGCACATCAACAGAACGCTCAGCTACCCTAAGACCACCGGAACTTCGTCGCCCGCGGTCTCCTCCCTCTCTCCTCCGCCCTACCAACAGCTCCCCATGGGGCCGCTGATGTTCAGGGGCATAAGAGACCAGCGTATGAGCGAGGATTCCCTGGTCATGTGCGAGGACGGGGAGCCTCCCCCTCCGTACGAGGAGGTTTTGAGGGAGCAGGCCACCCTCAATGAAACAAGGCATGTCGTCCAGTAGTTTAAGCATTAATACCGGATTAACCTCTGCATAATCAGATTTTTTTAAAGTTTGAGTTTCAGTCGTGCGCGCGTCCTGAGATTCGTTTATGAATTCAACTTTCGAGAAGTTATTTTAAAATTCTTGCAGGTTTTTGCTTTTAATGTTAGATTCAGCGGAGAGATGGCATTGTTAGTTTGAAGAATTTACATTTGTTATCGAGAGATAGTAATTTATTATTATTCAAAATTTTTATCATTTAGAACCTGCAACTTAGAAGTCTTCTAGGCATGATTTGCATTTGATATTTGATAGCAACTTCATCCATATCTCTGTCATTCCATTTGTACAAAATGTCGACGACCTAGGAAATGTAATTACGAATTCGAGATCAATGTATCGCTAATGCGGAATGATTTATGTCAATAGTTAGTGGCATATTTATGACTGATTATTCAGGGGTGATGTTCAAATGGCTTAAAGGTTCCATAGTCTCTTTAGCTAGCACAGGTTTGTTTTTCATTGACTCTTCTTGTCTCTGCAAGTATCGACTGACAATTTGTACTCAATTTCTCTGGCATTTCTTCCTCTAGTTTTGGACGATTTTGTACTTTGGCTCCTGTGGCCTGATTTATTTGAGATTTTTTGTTGAATTGACATTTTGTGATTTTCCTTTACCTTTTTGATTTGTAATCGACACATATTAAATCGACAATTTCGAATTTTTTTTATTCTCGAATCCTTCAATAATTTGGAGTGAGATATATCGTGCAATCTCCAGAGAGTTTCAAAGTAATAATTGTGTCAACTGTAACAAAGATTTTAAGCCATAAAGAATTAATTTATAACAGGGCATTTCTTAAACTTGTGAGACAGAATAGTTGTTTTTCGGTAATTGCATTGTCTTGGACAGACTTGCAAACTTTAAACGAGCCATTTAAGAGAAGCAGGCACTGGATATTTCAGTAATGATTCCGATGGTAAGGCCAAAAGTATTAAAACTATTAAAAAAGAATTTACGTTGCTTATTTTTGTTTTTAGCTTTGTAAGATATTTTTAAGACATTAATTTTGAAATAAATTCAAGTAAGAAATCGATCGATTTTAATAGCAACATTATGGGATTAGACAAGCATTAAGTATGGTATGGTGCTTGACACAATTAAGTGACGTTTGGCAGAGATTGTTGCATATTTTCTAGAGTAATAGTCGAGGCAATCAACCCAATTACAAAAACAATTAAATCTCCACATCCTTCTCAGAATAGAGATTACTTTCAAAGAACTCTTATAATAGTTTGTCAACAGAGGAATATTGTGTAATTGTCCTAATAACGATTAATTAGCTAATAATTAATAATTGTCTCAGTAATAACATTAACCCAGAAACTACGAATGTTAAAGTCTCAAATGCGAACAATAAGTTATGA